>CM029019.1:20303978-20583978 GCA_016801055.1 Panax notoginseng | reverse complement strand
TAGTAAAACTCAATTTACTATAGTATTTTTTTAATTTAAATAATTTTTACATCAGTTTGTTCGTTCGTTAGTCAGCACTGGCTGTTGCTTCATATATAACTATTTTATCTCACTAGCACATTCACTTTATTTTTTGTTTTATGAATATATATGTATATACATATATATACATTCTCAGCTTAAAAACCTCACTTTGAACTCCGAAAATCTCAAATTATCATTTTTGTGATTAATACAATTTTTTAAAGGTTTTACGTTCTTCGTTGCACCAAAAAATAATTTTATAGGCAACTATAGCTTTTATTTCGTTTAAATATGTAATTTATATTTATTACATATTTTTATTGCTTTATTGATACATGAAATGAAGTTTCTCGGTATAAAATATCATTTATAATCAAATTTTGTCCCGTAGGACTTTATTATATTTATTATGACTTATTATTTCGCCGGAACGCGATTTGGAACGTCGAACGTCAAAATTGCTCGACGCTCGGCGTCGCCCGTTTTTATGTTCTGACATGCTCCTTTGCTCATTTTAAACTTTCAAACCACAAGTCCTATAACAGTAAATTTTTGGGCATGTTATAAACCTCATGTCATAGTATTTTAGAAAAATTTCTAACCGCGAAAACAAATCACGGAACCCATCAAAAACAGCGTGTCAAAACCCCAGCAAGCAGCCTGCACATCAGGCACCGGCGGCGCCAGCAGGAGTTGGGTGCGCCTGGCCTTGCTGCTGCACGGCTGGTGCTGCCTAGCTGCGGTTACGCATAGCAAAATAGCTACTTTACGATTTTCGTAAGCATTGCTCGTAACTCCGATTAATCTAATTTTTGGTTATGTTATACATGTCATACCAAAGTATTTTGAAAAAATATTACCCAGCAATTTCGGACCCTTTAGGCAGCCTAAAACAGGCCCCAAATATGTCCACTCGCAACAGTTTTCATCTTTTTCCCAGATTTACCCTCTTTTACTAAAACAGTCATAACTTTTTCGTTTAAAAACATTTTTAGGCGATTCTTGAGCCCACGCGAAGCTAACTTCCGGGACTACAACTCTTCCCTATTGACGTTTTCTCTGATTCTGATCATATTAGTCCAGAAATTCCGTTCAAGTGGACTGCACCACACTTGTTGGACAGTTTTGACGCTACTACTTTTAAATGTCATAACTCTCTCCTCCGAAGTCGGATTTAGTCCATTTTTGAGTCTATGGAAAGTTTATTCAGTGTACTATAACATACCAAGAGCCCAGAATTTTCTGAACATCCTAGATAATCCCGAATTTTCTATTTAAGGGCAGCAGTCTACTAGTTTTTCTATGTTGTAAAAACTGTTTTGCTTCTATCTTCATTGATCATGTTTTCTCAACACCAAAAATGATTAGATCCATACATAATACACTATATAACATGTAGATCTAAGGTTTTTAGAGTTTAAGATCACAACCCATGGTTTGATTTTAAACTACAAAAATAATTAAATCAAGCTAAAGTTTAGGTTTTATACCTTTAGAGCTTTCCTTCTTCTATAATATGAGATGAACTTGGGATATGCAACGATCAAACCCCTCTCTTCTCCCTCTCCTTAGGCTGCCCAAACTCTTCCTTTCTCTTTCTCTTTCTATTTTATTTTTCTTCTTTCTGTCTCTTTCTCTAGCTTAGCAAATTGGAAGAGAAAATGAAAGTAACTAAAGTGTTGGTATGATTTGAATGTATATTTGCTATAATGTGTAAGTATACTTCTCCCCCTGCTTCTCTCACTTATCATATCAATTACCAACTCATATTGTTTGCAAGTATCTACGTAAGTGTTGGCTATACTAAAGAGTTGACACATAAGCTTAGTTGGTTGAAGTTAGTAGCATTTTTGGACAAAATAAAATTTCCCATGTGCCTTATTTCTCCACACATGGCCGGATACTACCCCCTCATATTTTCCTCATATTTTCTTTATTTTTAAATGCAATATTTGCTAAATTAAATGACCATAATGCCCGTCTTTAATTATGCTAGGATTGGGCCATTCCTTCAATTCTTTTGAGCTTGAAATTAATTAGTTTGGATACTAATTAAAATGAAGTTGGGCCTCCATAACTAGCTAATTGTGCTACTAGCATACTTGCTCATTAAATCTAATATTGGGTTAGTTTAACAATTTAGTTGCTCTTAAATCAAATTATCTACAAGTCCAATACTTAAATAAATTATTGGGCCTGCTTAAATTACTTACCCTCCTTAGTCCATTAAATCTATTATCATCTGAACTATTACTCATTATTATTGACATTTACACATTCTCATCAATCAATAATATTAATTAATTTACATAACCCAATTAGACTTACCATATTCAAGTAAATTGAATATTTAATTAAGATTCAATACCTTAATCAATTTCCTGGATTATTAGACTACTTAGGTTAGTCCACTAATTTAATTATCTCATTAGTGGGACTACTTCTAAATTATAAGTAGCATACTAGTCACATAATTACTATACGCAAAATCAGATACACTCATACACTTAACCCTATAAGTTCTTCACAATTTTTTTTAAATCCATACAAATTCTTCACAGAATTTTTATTCAATATTCTATTTCCCAGTCTAGGTCTTATTATTGAATATTTATTTAATCATTTAAGATTTTATTAATTGTCTAAATTCCCGGGTTGTCACATTCATCCATTCTTCTAAGAGTTTCGTCCCCGAAATTACAGCCTACTACACTCTATTCCTTTCATTCACCAGAACTAGGTTTTCAATACAACCTTTATTCAATCATATCATAGTCTACCCGTATACAACGAGTTCATACTATTTCATACCCATCATCACATGATACCCAAAGCATCACTCCCAAGAGTTAAAATTTTCAAATCATGCTAAGGGGTCATATAGACCATGAACTATTGAGGTTTAGAGGTATTACTACCTGCGACCTATTTCAATTAAGAAAAATGTATTCTATCCCTTACAAAGGTTAACAGTATGTTTACAATCACTAAGAAGGTAAACTACCGATGCTAGTACGTACGTTAATCATGTCTCGTGAATATTCTCGTTATTGAATTATTGTGTCCAATCTGCATAGTTCACCTCAGTCTCAGTCTTATTGTGACGTTTTGAATTTTTAGATAATATTAAAATAAAGATTTAGTAAAATAAATTTTTATTTTAATAGTTATTATATTGCATTGTATGTGTGATTACATGCGGTATAATAAGTGGATGTATGTGATAAGGTAAATATAATAATTTATAGTTATTATATTTAGTAAATTGTTATAAACAATTTATTGTTGGAAAAGAAATCAAATTATTGTTGTATTTGATTTATATTATACGGTTTATGTGATAATTGCGGTATAATATACGTGTGAAGGTGGCGTGATAAATATATTAAAATATATTTATTGTGTAAATAATTTCTGAAAGTAAATTATAATACAATGGAAGTAAATTTTGTGCATATTAAAATAGTTTATGAAAATTAATTATTTTAATTAATTTATTAAATAAAATATTTTTATTTAATAATTAGCTTCCATTTTTATAGAAAAGATTTATGGATATTTTATTTTATCTTTAAAGTGCGTTATGCATTTAATATTTAACGCGATACGTACTAAAGGTATTTTAGAATTATATTATCCATGTAATTATGATGCATGAATTAATTTATATGTGTAAATGGGAAGTATAAGAGTAAGAAAATATAAAATAAATCATGCTGGCAATCTGAAAAAAAAAATAATCTAAGCATGGTTAATCATACTAACAGGTGGCAGATTATGGTTTAGCATGTAGGAATAGTCAAGCAGGAGATGGAAGGCTTAGATTTATCATATGCCACTTAGCATAGTTATTTCATAAAAGAGGTGAATGAGCTGTTTAAAGGAAGGAGTGGGATTATTTGGCAGTAACTAAGACTCTCAAGAACATTTTATTTTATTTAAATTTCTCAGTCCCAAACGTTCAACTCGTCTCCTAATCGTCTCGAAAGTAAAGAAATAAAAAAAATAATAATAGCCCTGCTTCATTCGTTCCAAAAGAAGGAGAAGAAAAGGAATTGTGCTAAAGCTTCCAAATTAATTCCATAACTCTTCAAAGCTTCCTTAGTTCGACTGAAGAGATGGAGGCTCCTGGGAATCGAAATTTGCAGCTGGATTGAAATCTATTTTAGCAATTGAAATACATTCAAGCATTATCATACATTTGCGACAAATGAAAGGTAAGTCTAAGCTTTATAAAGTTCATAGAAATTAGTTAGTCTATATGTTGTATTAATATGGATTGTTGCTGTGAATTGAATTGCTTGGATTGTTATTTGGTATAAAGGAGATGTATTGCAGGCTATTTTGAGATAAGAATGTAAATCTGGGTTAGACTCCATTTAAATACTCGTGAATTTCTGAGTTTGAAATCATGCATAAAGGTTGTTTGAAAAAAATGCTTCATAAAGAATATGTGAGTAGAAACTGAGATTTTACCCATAGTTGAGGCTAAGTAAAGTTTATACATGAGCTATAAGGTGACTTAGGTCCTGTAGTTATTTCAAATTCAGTTCAAATTGAGTTCTATCCCTTATGCATCAAAATGGTTTTAACCAAAAATTTTGTCAACAAGCCACTTTTGAATCGCTAAAAATGTGTCTTGAAGAATCCTTTTTGGTTATGGGATAATTTTATAAAATACTAGGTAATACAATGTTGATCGTGTTCAAAATTAAGAGCAATCAGATGTAAGAATATCAAGTGAGGAATTTCTCGAAATGGCTGTGAAATAAGTGTTTCAAATCAGCGCACATATAAGGTTTGATAAAAGTCCTATATGGACTGTTTTGGTTAAAAACCAAGTAATAGACAAAATCAAGGTTTGGGCTAGATATATGTATATTATATGATGATAATTAGAGAGTTTGGGGAAATCAAATTAGAACAAAAAGTGTTTTTAACTCTAAACGAAAAATTGAAAGTTAGTGAGTCGGGCTACTTTTGGGCTAACTGTTTCGGCTAGTTAGACTTGTTGGAAAATTATAATTTTATGGGGTCCTATGGTATGCAATCACAGCTAGCCATAGCCTTCGGAATGGACTAATTCCGATTTTGGACGACTGAGTTAAGACGTGCCAAAGTGGGTGCGTCAAAACTGCCCAAATCTGGAAAACAGATTCGAAGCAGTCCCCTCGCACGAATTTTCTGGAATTCTGTGTTTTGAATTTGGAAATATTCAAAGAATGAAAGTTGTAGCCTCGGAAGTTAGCTTCGCGTGGGCTCAAGAATCGTTCAAAAATGTTTTGAAACAAAGAAGTTATGACTGTTTTAGCGAGAGAGGATAAAGCTGAAACGAAATTGAAAATTTTTATGAACGTCCACTTTTGGCACTATGTTTTGGCTGCCTATTGAACCCGGAATGGGTGTTTAATATTTTTCAAAAATAGTCTCATATGATACGAAAAACATATTAAAATTTGAGAACGATCCGATAAGCGAGAAAAGTGTAAGAAAATTGCAAAGTGGCTAGGTCGTTAAGTGCTGCAACAGAGTATGCCATGCAGTTGGGCAGCAACGCTTGGCAGCGCTCAGCGTTCGCCGATGCCTGCTGCTGCTGGCGCTGCAGTGCTGTTACGCAGCATGATTTGTAGGGTCTGTTTTGAGTAGTTCCCTTGATTTGTTTGCGCGGTTAGATTTTTTTAAAAAATACTATATCATGAGGTCTATAACATACAACAAAATTAACTGTTATATGACTTATGGGTTGAGAATTAAAAATAGGCGAACATGCATGTCAGAACTACAATTTGGGCTACGCCGAATGTAGTCATGATGGGCTGTTTTGACATTCGTCGTTCCAAAATGTGTTTGGACTAAATTTAAGATAATATTAGATCTAATAAAGTTCTAAGAGAAGAGATTTGACTGTATGTGATATTTTACGTCATGATAATTTCTTTTGGGCATAAATAATGCAATAAAAATATTATATAAATATGAATGTGCATATTTAAGCGAATGTAAGCCAGAATTGTCATGAAAAATGGTTTTATAACGAAACGAAAAGTATGGAACCATTAAAAAGTTGTAATAATTATAAAAGTGATGCAATGAAGATTTGCGGGGATCAAAATGGAGTTTTTGAGCCAAGATTTATATATATTTAATATATAAATATATATAGTGAAATGAGAATATTTGCAAAACGAAAAACGCAATAAATGTGTTAGCGGGATCAAAGGTTTATAAATGAGGCAATGGTCCGACTTGACTCAAGAGTGGACAAAATGATATAAGAAATATTTATATTAAAGAAATAATATAGTAAATTGAGTTTTACTATAAAAGCTATATATTAGCTGTTTAAGTCCCGAATTAGCAAGAACATAAAATATTCCTAAAGTGGAATATAAATGATTTAAGCTTTAGACGTAAAATATTTACACATTAAAAATGTGAAAGGCCTTATTTGACATTGAAAGATTAAAATGAATTGAGTTTCAGATTAAACCAATATTGGTTTTGGAGTAAGAATAAATAATATTGGTTTTTATAAACTAATAATTATTAATGATGAATATACATGCATGTTTTGTAACATATTTAATTATCTCATATGTGTGTGCATGTGAATATAATTCTGTTGGAATTGTGGAGAAACTCTAAGTTAAATTATAGCGGTAATCTCCAATCAAGGCAAGTTTTTTAGTTCTATTATGTTTGTGGATTAAATGTGATTATGTGGTGAGCTATATACCATGCTTTATAAATTGTTAAAGTCAAAATATGACTAAGTTAATTGGGTTATGGAACTCAATTTATATGTGATATGTGATAGCATATGTTGTATGAAGTAAATCGATAAATTAGAAATGTATAATGCATGAATGTATGCTTTGTAAGGAATTATTGATGCATGTATGATATGCATAGTAAAGAATATATGTTGCATGCGGATATGCATAGAGAAGGAAATATAGTGAATATGAAATTGTGTGCTATGTGAAACATGATAGACTGTTAAATTTGCTGGGCTGTCGAGCTCAATCTTGCAAACACAAACTTTTTGCAGGTTAATGATGTAAATCAATATTACTTGGTATACGGATGATGAAGATTGAACGATATGCAAAATGAATACATTTCCTTGAATTAGAAATGGTATAAATTTATAATTGATAGTTTTGTCAAATGTAATTGGCAGTTATATATTGTTTGAAATGTTGAATGGATAAAGAATGTTTATTCTGAAATGAGAATAAATATGATTCTAGTATAAAGAAGAATTGTAAAGGTTGCGATTCACGGAATAAATAAATGGAAATAAAGAAGAAGAAAAAATTTATTCCGCATTTTTAGCTATTTTAACATTAAATAATGTTTTAAAGCTATAACATGGTAGTATTAACGCACAAGATCGGGAAGGAAAATGGTCCCGATTTTTAGGGTCATTACACTTATTATAGGATTCCGCACCAAAACAATTCGGTTCAGAAAAAATTTCAAAGAATACTTGGAATTTTCATAAACGTTAGGCTAGCTAAATCAAATAACTTAGACTCATACCAATAATTCAATTTCAATCGAAACATGTATGGCCAAACCCTGTTGGCAATAATTTATCTTTAAAATTCTAAAAATATTTTTATGACGTCATGATGCCGTACTGTATTTACAGCCCGTTTGAGGATTCTGTCATTGTGTGACTTTATCATACTACATCATTCCATAGTGGGTTGACGATCTTTCGATCACATTCAACACTAAGTAATTCTGCATTGTTAACTTCATTATTTTTATCATCTTTGCACCAGGTTACATTATGCATTAATGATATAAAATATATTTTGATATTTTCAAATCGTTTTGGTCTAGCCGAAACAATTAGCATAGACTATTCTTTAAACCATTCAAAAACCTTTGCAAATCATTTTAGTGATATCACACCTCAACAGGTAACGATGTGTCAGTGTCCCGAAGTCCACACATACACAATTGTCACAGTGTGTTGAGAGTAAAATTTCATTTTTAAAAGGCACATCAGTGCGTATTTAGCTTAATGTCAAAAATTTTGAAGTCTAGCATAGCTAGAAGATTTGGAATACCTACGCTTCCACCATAAACTTCACTTTCTATAATGATCCACTGCTTAATAATTCTATCTATTCCTATCATCCTCAATTCTCATTCACAACTTAGCTATACCCCAGTATAGTTCGTCAAACTTACCACACGTTATGAATTCAGGAACTTTCCATAATAATATGAGTTTCGAAACTTATCCTAGCAATACGTAGTTCAAGAACCAATCAAGAACTGTCCATACGCTTAGGGGTTCGAAAACATACCATTCGATTATGAGTAACAAACTTACCATAATTAAGTATGAGTTTTAAGAACTCACACCTAACCTTATATTCTCTACCTATCCGTTATACATATGAGAAAAGAATCAATTTCTCAACACGCATATAGCAAATAGCGCAACACAAATATTTCAATGATTATCACTACCAGAAGCTAAGTGGTTGTCGAACCAAACATAATTCCCTTCCCATACAAAAAATTGGTCAACTCGGCCTCTAATTAATATAGGAAGCTAAGCGGTTGTTACACCAAGGATAAATATTCTCAGCCCATACAAAGAATTGTTCAACTTAACCACTATATCAATATAGGAAGCTAAGTGGTTCTGAAACCAAGTATAAATTCCCAGCCCATACAAGGACTCATACAACTTAGCTGCTGAAATGAGTCCTCAATTGAAATCCCACATAATCCTAGCTCCATACTTACTCCATACGAATTTTGTTCAATTCATCTTATCATTCACCAGTCTTTTCTGAGTTTAAATAGTACTAATTCATAGTACAACTGACGCACAGAAATTTTGCCGTAAAATTTTTAATCATTCAATTGATTCTCTTCCCTGCTATGACCTCATCAGATCACGGTGTGATCTCATCACATTATATTACGATTCATTTCTATGCTATGACCGTTTTGTTTTACGATCTTCTTTCCCCGTATACTTTTAGTCTTTTAGACTCTATCTATTCATTACTACTGTTCATCTTTATTATTAGAGTTAGGTAACTCTGGATCTTTTATAACTTGCCGAGATTCGTCTTTGAATCTTCTCTGTACGTGACGCCCTCAAAATATGTATACATCACCCATCTTGAGTCGCCAAATACATGGTACATAATTCAAATATAAACTTAATTATATAACTGTCGTGTCAAATACGACAAAACATAGCTGAGAGTTTTAACAAGAATATTATCTCATAGATAATATCCAAACTCAAATTCAATCCTCATTACATTTATTATAACACTAAATAGTGAGGACTACTAAAACAACCATCTCGGACCGTCACTCTATTCCCCGACTAGTCCCGGCTACGTTCTCATTTCCTGAAGAGAACAATGAAAGCAAAAGGATGAGCTCAAGTACTAACCCAGTAAGAAATATTATGACTAAGATAAGGCAGGATAATTTATCGTTAGCCTTCAACAGTGTTAAACTAATAAAATATAATAAATATCAAGTTTAACTACAGCGGAACAAATAATCCATTAGAAGAGTCAAGTGGAGCATGATATCTACTATCTTATATGATTTAAAAAGTTTA
Organism: Panax notoginseng; assembly: GCA_016801055.1. Classification (NCBI taxonomy): domain Eukaryota; kingdom Viridiplantae; phylum Streptophyta; class Magnoliopsida; order Apiales; family Araliaceae; genus Panax; species Panax notoginseng. The sequence goes on along the minus strand of CM029019.1, from coordinate 20,574,338 downwards.
TCATTAATTTTATCGCTGAGACTCAGCTTAATAAATAATCCACATCATCGAATCACCCCTGCACTACGGACCAAGGATATTCATTAGTATCACGTCCACGAATTATCCATGCACTACGGGCCAAGGATATTCGTGTAATCACCAATGGTCATGAACATCCCAACATTTGTCCATCAATGCACTACGGGCCAATGAGGACTTTTATCACATCATTTGTAACATTACGGGTCATGATTATACCGAATGATCCCTAGTCATAATCATACCGATCAACAGTCCATCTATGCACTACGGGCCAAAGATGACTTTCATAATAATATAAGCATAAGGATGATGACAATGATATAAGAATTCAATTAAATAAAAGCAAAAGATAAATTTTTAAAGATTTATAATTTAATTTATCTAGAATTCAAAAACGTCCAAATTGTCAATATGATACTGCTTTGTGGAATAAAATTTAAGAATAATATTGTATCAAAAATGATTTAGACAAAAAAATCAATTTTTATCATGAATAGTACCTTGGATGAATAGTAATCGAGTGCATAGTATCCCATAAATAGTACTTCAGGAATAGTATCCCGTGAATAGTAATCTGGCATGAAAAGATCAAAAATTATCAAGAATGCTCAGAATAATATTTTCATGAAAAGATACTGGATGAAGCGTAAATTTTAAGGGCATTCTACTAATTTTATGGAGTATAGAAGCCAAAACTTAACAAAATAAGTGTACAATTATGAATACAAAAACAAAATAATATTACTTACATACTACAGAGTATGAAAGAAAATATTATTTCATACGAATATTGAACAAAAATAATATCCCTTACCTTAAAAAGGAGAGTATTCCAACTGGTATAGCGGGGATATTCTTGAAGAATACTTTCACTATTTTCTACGCTCAAAGCTTCTTAAAACTTTAAAGAAATACGCTCAATATTATAGAAGAAGAATTCTATGATTCTGGTGTGATTTTCAATTCTAAACTAAGCATCCTATTTATAGGAGAATGGAAGGATACTATTTGAATTTAGAAATCACGCGCTGCACAGGAAAAAAATCACGGACGCTTCATCAGCTGAAAAAATAATTTTTTGATTTTACTATGTAGTCACTATGCAAATACTATGCGGACACTATGCAAATACTATGCATAATAAAATATAATATATTATATTTTTCATAAAAAAACAAAACTTAATATATATATATATATATATATATATATATATATATATATACTGAATAATTTTATACCGATTATTTTGAAAAATGGGTAAATGAGAGTCCAAATAATGAGCATAATTTACAATAAATACTTCATAAAAATTTTCTCAATATTTTTAACAATATTTTATTCATCATTATTATAACTCGCAATATTAACAACCAGATCGTTCACAGGAAAGAGGGAGCTTTCTGATAAGGATTTCTCCTTATTGGCGCACAATTAGGTGACCAAACTCCTTTTCTAGACAGAACTTTCTAGACATTTTTAATTATTCCGATAATAATATGAATAACTTGTCATCTCAATTATTGATTTAATAATATAAAATATTGACAATAATTGAATCAAATAACGTGAGATACTATGCAACAATTACTGTAGCAATAATCGAGTATAACTGAGTGACTTCTCACGTAAGCATCAATAATCAATATTATGTGCTATTATGCAACCACGCGTATTACTGTACTTTTATCACCAGGTATTTCAACAGTTAATGGTAAAACGTTCGTCGTTATTTTTATAAAAAGATATTTCTATCGTTTTCTATCTCCGACAATAATTCCGTTATGTGGTCCACCAATGATTGTGTCGTCGTACAAATATTTTCTGTTAAAACGGATATTCTTCGACCAATCGAATATTTTATAACAACTTGCAGACTTTGCAAAATTTATAAATATTACCCACAACTATAACATTATATCAAATTCACACCATAATATTTAAAAATATATTTCAAAAAAAATTAATCTTTATTTATGAAAGTTGAGGTCTTATATTATCGACGCACTAACTCTATTTGAGTTAGTCCTTGACCTTATCCCTGCGGTTATTAGCCTAAGGTAACCCTACTTAAGGTTTATAACCTACAGCTCTGATACCAACTGTAGTGTCCCCAAATCCGGGTACCTTTTACCTCGGACTTGGTACGTTACAATACATCATTTCTATATATAATGCGAAAGATATAAACATAAATTGTTTATATAATAAACTTTTACACATAATCCCCAAGGTCTGTAACCTTAACTTAATACATGCATTCAATATCATACACGACTTACAATGTCATTCGCATCAGAAAATTTAATAATTTTAACTGTATAATAATCCAATTCTGGAATTTGCCTTTGCCTCTGTCTTTTATTCAAGCCTTCGTCTTAATCTGAAAATTTTATCATGATATAACAAGGGTGATCAACTATTTTGTCCAACAAGTTTAAGTACAAGGAAGATATATCATGATTGAAAAGGAATAAGCTTTCAAGTTTTCAATAATGTAATATAATTGTGAAAGAGCATGAATCAAAACTTTAATAACTGAATAACTAAATAATTATGCTGAGTGGTCAACAATGACCATGAACAAATTTAATTGAACCTTATGGTAATGAAGGTGATCAACCTTTCATACCTGATGAACATATGCAACATGCACTAAGTGCGAATCAATAATCAAAGATGTGAAATATTTGTCAATAATTAATCCACTAGCATGCCTGAAACATAATAACTCGAGTTTGAGTTAGAAGACTTGCCTTTAACGTTGAATACCGCTAAGCAATCTAATTTAATCTCTTATGAAAGACCTATCATTAATAAGACCGATCCTCCAATTAGCATAAAACATTTTATCTCACAACACTATTATTTAAATAATAAATTAGCTAACATTTAGCCACATAATCAAACATTGAATAATTCTTTAACTCATTAGTAATATCATTATTCCTTAATAATATTTTAGTCACTTAATATTATTAACCACTTAATAATATTTTAATGATACTCCTTTAATATAATCTTAATCATTTAATAAAATATTAATCATTCACAAATATTATTATTCATTTAATAATATTTTAATCATTTACCAATATTATTAACTATTTAATAATATTTTAATTCTTATCTAATATTATTAATTATTTAATTTTTTAATCGCTTATAAAGGTCTCACACTTTTTAAGATATAAATATTTTACATCTTGAAGCTTAAACCATTTAAATTTCATTTCAGAAATATCTTTTACCTTTACTCGGAAATTCGGAGTTTAAACAGCTAATGCATAGCTTATATAGTAAAATTTAATTTACTATAGTATTTTTTTAATTTAAATAATTTTTACATCAGTTTGTCCGTTCATGAGTCAGCATTGGCTGTTGCCTCATATATAACTATTTTATCTCACTAGCACATTCACTTAATTTTTTGTTTTATGAATATATATGTATATACATATATATATTCTCAGCTCAAAAACCTCACTTTGAACTCTGAAAATCTCAAAATATTATTTTTATGATTAATACAATTTTCCAAAGGTTTTACGTTCTTCGTTGCACCACAAATTAATTTTATAGACAACTATAGCTTTTATTTCGCTTAAATATGTAATTTATATTTATTACATATTTTTATTGCTTTATTTATACATGAAATGAAATTTCTCGGCATAAAATATCATTTATAATCAAATTTCGTCCCGTAGGACTTTATTATATTTATTATGAATTCTTATTTCGTCGGAACGCGATTCGGAACGTCAAACGTCAAAATTGCTCGACGCGCCGACCCTCGGCGTCGCCCGTTTTTATGTTCTGACATGCTCCTTTGCTCATTTTTAACTTTCAAACCACTAGTCCTATAACAGTAAAGTTTTGGCCATATTATAGACCTCATGTCATAGTATTTTAGAAAAATTTCTAACCGCGAAAACCAATCACGGAACCCATCAAAAACAGCGTGTCAAAATGCCAGTAAGCAGCCTGCACATAAGGCACCGGCGGCGCCAGCAGCCGTTGGGTGCGCCTGGCCTTGCTGCTGCATGGCTGGTGCTGCCCAGCTGCGGTTGCACATAGCAAAACAGCTACTTTACGATTTTCGTACGCATTACTCGTAACTCCGATTAATCTAATTTTTGGATATGTTATACATGTCATACCAAAGTATTTTTATAAAATATAACCCAGCAATTTTGGACCTCTTAGGAAGCCTAAAATAGGCCCCAAAAATGTCCACTCGCAACAAATTTCATCTTTTTCCCAGATTTACCCTCTTTTGCTAAAACAGTCATAACTTTTTCGTTTTAAAACATTTTTAGGCGATTCTTGAGCCCACGTGAAGCTAACTTCCGGGACTACAACTCTTCCCTATTGATGTTTTCTCTGATTCTGATCATATTAGTCCAGAAATTCCGTTCAAGTGGATTGCACCACACTTGTTGGACAGTTTTGACGCTACTACTTTTAAATGTCATAACTCTCTCCTCCGAAGTCGGATTTAGTCCATTTTTGAGTCTATGGAAAGTTTATTAAGTGTAATATAACATACCAAGAGCCCAGAATTTTCTGAACATCCTAGATAATCCCGAATTTTCTATTTAAGGGCAGCAGTCTACTAGTTTTTCTATGTTGTAAAAACTGTTTTGCTTCTATCTTCATTGATCATGTTTTCTCAACACCAAAAATGATTAGATCCATACATAATACACTATATAACATGTAGATCTAAGGTTTTTAGAGTTTAAGATCACAACCCATGGTTTGATTTAAAACTACAAAAATAATTAAATCAAGCTAAAGTTTAGGTTTTATACCTTTAGAGCTTTCCTTCTTCTTCTATAATATGAGATGAACTTGGGATATGCAACGATCAAACCCCTTTCTTCTCCCTCTCCTTAGGCTGCCCAAACTCTTCCTTTCCCTTTCTCTTTTATTTTTCTTCTTTCTCTTACTCTTTCTCTAGCTTAGCAATTTGGAAGAGAAAATGAAAGTAACTAAAGCGCTGGTATGATTTGCAAGTATATTTCCTATAACGTGGAAGTATACTCCTCCCCTTGCTTCTCTCACTTATCATATCAATTACCAACTCATGTTGTTTGCAAGTATCTACACAAGTGTTGGCTATACTAAAGAGTTAACACGTAAGCTTAGTTGATAGAAGTTAGTAGTATTTTTGGACAAAATAAAATTTCTCATGTGCCTTAATTCTCCACACAAGGCCGGATACTACCCCCTCATATTTTCCTCATTTTTGCTTTATTTTTAAATTCAATATTTGCTAAATTAAATGACCATAATGCCCCTCTTTAATTGGGCTAGGATTGGACCATTCCTTTAATTCTTTTGAGCTTGAAATTATTAGTTTGGCTACTAATTAAAATGAACTTGGGCCTCCATAACTAGCTAATTGTGCTACTAGCATACTTGCCCATTAAATCTAATATTGGGTTAGTTTAACAATTTAGTTGCTCTTAAATCAAATTATCAACAAGTCCAATGCTTAAATAAACTATTGGGCTTGTTTAAATTACTTACCCTCCTTAGTCCATTAAATCTATTATCACTTGAACTATTACTTATTATTATTGATATTTACGCATTCTCATCAATCAATAATGTTAATTAATTTACATAACCCAATTAGACATACCATATTCAAGTAAATTGAATATTTAATTAGGATTCAATACCTTAATCAATTTCCTAGATTATTAGAATACTTAGGTTAGTCCACTAATTTAATTATCTCATTAGTGGGACTACTTCTAAATTATAAGTAGCATACTAGTCACATAATCACTATACACAAAATCAGATACACTTATACACTTAACCCTATAAGTTCTTCACAAAAAATTTTAAATTCATATAAATTCTTCATAGAATTCTTATTCAATATTCTATTTCCCAGTCTAGGTCTTATTATTGAACATTTATTTAATCATTTAAGATTTTATTAATTGTCTAAATTCTTGGGTTGTCACAACATGTACATATTAGAACTCATTTGTGTTGATATTTCGTCGCATGTGTTGTGACATAAATATTTGTTAGAATATATATACCGTAGGGTATACCTGAGCTATAACCACTTGTAGGGGTACCACATGCATGTCCTATTGGCACCGAGACATGACACCTTTCATGGCGGTGCGATCAGTCCACGACATCTTCATTTTGTGCTCCGGTGGGAGTTGGTCTTTTGGTGTTTTGTTGTGGGAGGTGTATCGGTCGACCCTAGTTTCTGTTATGTTCTGTTCTGCGGAGTGGTGATGTTTGTGCCAAACACGCCTTCCGATTTTACATACATTTAGATTCGCGGTCCAATGTGTGTTACTTGCTTGTGTGGAATTATTTGACTTGCATGTGTGGCTGTATTTGACTTGCATGTGTGGCAAGGTATATTTCTATTTTGTTCTGAGCTCGGTATGAAATAGCACCCAACCATTTGATTCAACCTATTATTTCGTTGTGTTAGTTTTGCTCGTTTCGTTTTAATTCAATTCAGTTCATTTAATTGAGTTAATTATTTCGTTTCATTATTCTTTTATCCTATATTCGTACTAGGCGTTTGGCTCATGCTGAGTTTTTCTTCTGACAAGTAATCAGGGAGACTAAGGGCAAGTGTGATGAGAGCTCCCTTCTATCTAATAGTTTTGATATATTTTGTTAGGCATTGATACATTGATTTATTTAGAGTTGTAATAATTATTTTAGATTGTGGTTTGAGCTAGTTTGACATTTATTATGGTTGACTTGCGGTATTTATCAGATATTAAGACTATTCTTTTGTGGCTTTGAACCTTGCTATTAAATTCAACAGTTTTGTTGTGTTTTGAGTAACCTCTCTTTCTATTTCAGAAAAAGGGTGTTACAAATAGGGTGAAAGGAGGTTTTTCATGAGGAACTCGGTTGAAAATATTTTCGTTTCCACCTGTCTTGTGACCTTGTTCTCACCAGTATAGGCAACAGGCATAGGGCAACCACTTTTACCCATTGTTCAAAGACAAAGGGACAATATTAACACTAATTTGCCTTCTGTTACTACAAAGTCAGTGATAAAGGTGTTATGTTTGACCAACAATAATTCCCTGTTCAAAGTGCTTATGGGCTAACTAAGGCTTTGATCTTGTAGTGTTGATGTAATACTACATGATCCAACAATCTTCAAGGTCATACAACCTCACACAAAGAAGATCTAAGCTTGCAAAGTAACTGTCAGAATTGTTCTTCATTTTTTGGGTTACCCAGAAAATAAGAACAGTGTGAGAGGTCACTTTTGGGCTTCCACAACTTGATTTCAAGGCAATGTTTTGGTGTTTAAATGGTTTCATATTGTAGTCCACATGTCAAAGAACAAATCTAATATACTAGGTCAGTCTAACTACATGAATATCACAAGATCCAATTTGGTCAAACACTGTCAGAACTCGTGTTCTTGAGTTTTCTGGGTTATCCAGAAAACACATTTCGTGTTCATACTGCCTACTTTGACCGTCAACTATTTTGATCCTGTTTATCATTTAGGTGATCTAAAGGCATGAATCTGTAGTTCATATACCATAATGTTACACTGATACAACAACATAATCAAATCAACAAACACCTGCAAGAACAAGGCTTAGCAAAAAACTATCAGACCTTTATGGGTTACCCAGAAATAGAAAGTCATGGCCGCTCAACGCACTTTGACCTTCAATAACTTGTAATCTATACATGGTATGACCATGATTCCAGTTCCAGAACACTCCCCACATAACATACTACAAGTCCAATACATTAAACAAGCAAAATCATAAATAGATCTAGATCTATGGCCTCTGACATTCGGTTGTCAGGCTATAAATCTAGGGTTCTTGACAGTTTGTAAAACTTGATTTTCGAGCACTTTGATGTTATGGATCTATGATGTAACATCATAGATCACTAAATAACATCTTTTAACACATGATTAAACACAAAAATATAAAATCTAACATAGCATACAAGATCAAATTTTTGGTTTAGGGTTATACCTCACTTTGATCTAACTTGAATCTTGGCTTCCTAATCTGTTATAGAGGTGTTAGGGACTGAATCGCTAATGTATTTCGTAGGTTTGAGGTTGAGAGAGTTTGGTTGAGTGTATGTTGAACAAATGAGGCTTTTTTTGGACTTTTCTCTCTCTTTAATATCTCTATATTGGATGCAATGAATATATGATATGCAAGGTGGCACAATAGATCAGATATGGCTGAGATTTAGAGCACATGGAATATCAATAGTTGGTGAACAACCCATATCTTGGCAAGATCTACACTCCAACACATTAAAGAAATGCCAAAAGGGTACTTTAGTTCATTTGCTCACAAATTTAATGGCAATCTTATATTTGACCAACCCTTAGGTTTTGACCTTTAGCTTTCTAATTTGGAGATTAGGGTTTCCTAACTAGATTAAGATTTCCTAATTACGTTAGGGCTTGCTAATTAGGATTAAGGTTTCCTAATTAACATTAAGCTTTCTAAATTAATAAATAGGGTTTCTAACTTAACAATTAGGATTTTTAATAATTAGGGTTTCTAATTAATCATTAGGGTTTCCCTAATTAGGTTTCTAATTAATAATACATATGTTATTAATCATATAAACACAATTACTTATCAGTCTTGAATTTCGATTTGAATTATAAATTAGGGTTTATTCCTTTGTCATTAGGGTTTTCTATTGTTACGCTATAACTGCTCAACAATTAACATTGCACACATATAGTACATACTTATAACACTGAAATACAATTAATATTTTATTAATATTCTAATTCCTTATTCAAAATCCAAAATTAGGGTTTTGAACCATATCTGACTTCACATTCATTCTTAGTCAACTTATAAAAATTAAATTGACTAACATGCTAAATTCATATCACACATATTTCAGAATATTATTATTGATACCAATATTCATAATAATTATTAAATTAAAATAAAAAAATTTATTCGTAAAAATATAGATATAAATTGTTTGAAAATTCCCGATTTTTACAAACAATCTTTAATGTTTGACAAATAAAGTCTTGGAGCGAAAGGAAAGAAAGGCCATATGTCACATGTTGGGAATTTAGCATGTGGGAGAAATGAAAAGAAAAGAGATGAATAAGAGAGAGTACACATGTGGAAAGAGGAGGGGACCAAGGGGGACAAAGTGGGATAAGAACTTACCATTTATAGTAAGTTTTAGTCTTGGCATGCAAAACAAAGCATTAAATGCTTGTCTACCCTTTAACTTTCCTTAACTCGTCAGTCTATATTAAGTCATTTGAGAGAAAAGAAAGCAAGAGGGAGAATAGAGAGAAAAAGAGAGAGACAGAGAGAGTAAACGGGTGGAATAGGAACAATGAAGAGAAGATGGATCAAACTTTGATCATCATCTAGCAAGCCTTAATCAAGTTCAAGAAAGAACATCAAGAGGTAATGTGACGCCCCCAAATCTGGGTTACCTTTACCTTGGGTTTTGTGCTCACGATTCTAACATATCCATGTATCTAGTATGCTTCTAGCCCTTTAAAGCTTGAACTCCATGTATCTAACATAAAAATACACAAAGCATACAAGATTAGAGTTTTTTTTTCCTTTAATTTTTTAACATAGTTTTCTTTTCTTTCCTTTATGATTAACTTTTAAACACCCAAAAATGTAAGATCCAAACATGATGCACTGGAAAACAAGTAAATCAAGAGTTTTGGAAGTTCAAGAGCATAGGTTCTTTATTTTGTAAATCCAACAAAAGACGTGAAACTAAAGTTTGGGATTTAATGTTTTAACCTAAAGGCACACCTTCTAGTCTTTCCAAAGTAAGAGATATAGTTTGAAGGCATAAGCAAAAATTCTCCTCCTTTTTCTCTCTTACAATACCCGAACCTCACTCTCCCTTTTTCTCTTTCTATATTTTTTTTCTTTCTTTTGTTCTTAGCTTTTGGAGAGTAAATAAAAGTTTTAATTTGGGTAAATAGTTGGGGTATATATATAGATGATAAAAGATGTATATATATCACCTATAAATCTTCCATCGTGTCTTATTTGTCAAATGTTATGGATTTCTTATTTAATGAGGCTATATATTAGGGTGCATTGTTGTTCAAGAACTCTCGACAATTGGAGAAGTATAATGATTAAACCATGTGCTTCTTTTCCTCCTTAGAGTAGCCGGATACATGCCCCCATTTTTGTCCAATTTTGATTTAATTCTTATTTGCTTTATTTAGCTTATCAAATGACTTAAAGGTCCCTCCATATTTGGGCCAAGTTTGGGCCATTGAATTTAATGTTGGGTCCTTAACACTAATATATATACAACAATTAGAAAGTATTTACAAAAATAAAACATCCACAAAATAATTATAAAAATAACGCAACACAATATTCGTTGCTAAAATTACGGTCATTAACACCCTACACGTCAGTTATCGACTTTTATATTTCCAACCAACCGATCAACAATTCACGCTAATGAAGAAAACAAGCAACTTTCAGATCCGAAAAAACAGAGCAACGACAGATCGGAGAAGACGACTTCTCCAACGGCGATGCAACTCTGAGATCGGATAATATCGAAGAAGATCAACAACAACTTCAGATCAACAGCAACTTCAATATCAAAAACAACTTCAAGATTAGTAACCAGCCTCGATCTGTAACAAATTTGATTGTTGATTGTTGATTGATTCTTTACAGACCCAAACTAAAACCCTTTCTTCTTCAGACCCAAACTGAAACCCTTTCTTATTCACATCGACGATAAAAAAAGAAGAAGGAAGCTTTGAGGCCATCTCTTTGTCACATTCACTCCGAACTCAGGCATTGGCTGCTGCTTCAGATGGTGAAACAGCGTCGTCGTGAGACAGAGTCTGGTAATGGCACTGCAGAAGGAACATCAGTGTATAATACGGTCTTCATCGATACCAGTCTCGATACTCATCTCGTCATGATCGTCTCCGACTCCGATACTTTCTCCCTCCTCAAGAGTACTTCTTTTCTAAACCCTAATCCTAATCAAAGTCTAATTAAAAGAATAGATACTAGTCAGGATCAATTAAGCTACTCCTAATGAGCTAATATTGGTTTGCTGAAGGCTTATACCTCTTGTCCGGATGAATTTATGGATTTTTCTCCCCATCTAGTCTCCTTGTTGCAAAGGGTCAAGTATTTTTCATTTTCTTTGTTCTTTTTAATCGGCACATAGGCTGATTGGATTGATTGTGTCTCTGCGATTTGATTAAATGTGTATGGGTTTTATTTGAGATTTTTCAGATTCATTTCCATTTGTATTTTCTGCATTACAGTGGAGAATGTCAGCCTGATTGACTCTCTGTGAATTTAAGGTCTCCCCAAGAATTACTTAAAATCCTAAAGATAGTGATATTATAAAGGATATGCAGTATTGGATCTGGGCAATTGAAATTCAGGATTTGTGGTTTGAAAACCTAGTTAAAAAACCAAGGCTAGGCTCTGTTTTTTGGAAAAAAGGTTTTTCAGGAAACATTTTCAGATGGAAAATGGTCTATTTTCCTTTCTTTGTCTGATACACTGAAAAATAAATATGGATAATATGTTTTTTTTCTTCTCTTCGTGATTGCTTTTACGATCTACTACTCAATTTCTGTTCACATTTCTCTCACTTCGGTTCATACTAAGTAGACATGAAACTTACTTTGTTTGAAGACACAACAGGTTGGGCATGTTGAGTGGTTTTAACAACGATTAATACATTAAGCGACACTTAATATTGACAGCATATATCAGCCCCTTGCGAATTATATAATGTGCTACAAACTTAGTTATGTGAATATTAAGTTTACGTAATATTTTTCAAAATAAATCTATTCACAAAAAATATGTGTATGAGCATTACTCTTACGTGCTCTTGTAGAATTTAATGTGCAGAAAACATGGCCCAAAGGTGAAAGATCTTCGCCGTGGTCAAAACTGCATAAGGAAAAGAAAGTTGAAGGAAGAGGAGGAGATGGAGATTGTGATGGCTCTGATTGACCTAAAAGTTGTTTCTAGGGTTTTGAGAATGATTGACCTAAGTGGAGAGCAATTGCATTCGTGTGTGAATTTTGTGTTTGTGTGAGGGATAAGGCTTATTGTAACTTTTATATTATGTGCAAAAAAGTTGTATTGTGCGAGGAAGGGTTTTAATTTGCAGTTTTTATCCTGTGCAAAAAATTGTGTTGCTGTGGTATTGTGTAACCTCAAGTTTTAGGGCGTAAAACTTGAGATGATTATTGTAAGTTCATTATTATTATTGATATAGTGGAGATTCAGAATTTGACCTGTAGTGTTTAATATAAAAATTTTTCTTCTGTCTTTATTGTGTTGTTTAATTTGCGTCGACTTAATTTCTTACATTTAGTAGTAATGTTGATCTGGCCTTAGGAGGTTTGAACCTTTTGGGGGTAATATGTTCTGAGATCTAAGTGAATTGTCCACTAGCTTGCATCCTTAGATATGGAGGACTTATCATGAGGAAAGAGCTACAAAGAAAGAGTTCTTCAATGGGAACATATATACTACTTTGACTCTACATTAGACACAGGCAATTTTCATTAATAAAATTCTATGAAACTTGCATGAAGAAGAAAGTAGATATGTCTAGAAGTCAAACAATTAAGTGAAAGATGACTCAGTAGAGGTATATATATACTGCCATTGTCATTGGCAAAGAACCTATAACATGTGATGCATGTCATGATAAAGGCATCAAACATAACACAATATTCCAGCTCTATATCTAATTAGCATATATACTAAAGAAGTATCAAAAAGAACGTACACATTTGATGTTACTAAAGCAAGTGACATATTTGATTACCTAATAAAGGTTAATTTAATTAAAATATTGGGAAGCAAGAAAATATTAACTAACAAATAAAGTAAAAGAAATTAAAGATTTTGTAAATGATATCAAACTTTTAGACATTATATTCGTCTAACAATTTCTTGTATTTTCGAACTGTTACATAGGACAACATAAACAAAGGGATGGTACAATTCACTTCAGAAGAAGAGAAGGAAAAGTAGGTTGACAAACATCCCTTCCTAAATGTATCAGTGGGGGTTGGCCACTGTAGACTTGTCAACCCTCAAGGGGAAGAGGAAGGTAGGGAGAATGGCTCCAAGAAAGCCAAGAAAAAAAGGACTAAGAGATGGGTGAAGAGCCAACATATGAAAGGTAGAACCTTCAGAAATGTGATTAACCCAGCGATGTAGCATTGTGACGATGGAGGATTTTGATTTACCATAAAAATAAAATTTTATGAATATTATTTAATAAAAATAGATTTTTATGAATAATATTCTGTTTTAAGTGATTTAAGGTCGTATTATGACCTAGATATGTGTTATGTGAGTGAATATGTTTGTTTAGGGTTCGTAAGAAGAAAATAAATATTTTCTGAGAAAAATGCTAAAACGCTATTCATAAAATGTAGAAAACGCTAATAAATGTTCTTTTTCAAAAATTTCAAATTACCTCATATATAGCATGTACTAGATACAAACCCGCCTTTGCGACGGGATTATTCATTTTGTTAATAATAAATTTATACATGCAATTAATAAATTAAAATATAATAAAAAGATGATAGATTGTTGTGCGATTATCAAATTTTAATAGCATATGTTATATAGTGTTGTATAAAAATTTTGTGCCCAAATACATATCCAAGTATATAATTAATCTGATCACTAAACCCTAGAACATTACATAACAGTTGTGTGTGTGTATGTGTGTGTGTGTGTGTATATATATATATATATATATATATATATATATATATATATATATATATATTAATGTCTTGATAAAAATATTTATAATGTAACCAATATGGTTAAAAATGGGTAACTCTTTCATTCTAAAGCACTAACAAATATTTAGAAAGTGTCATGCACAATGTCATCGAATTGTTATATTGATATGATTGCTAGTGGTATATTTGAAGTCTGTTACACATTACACAAACCTTATCAAGCCTCAAATATCTAACACATGTACTTGATGCATTTTGAAGATCCATGTCTCGTATACGCTTACTTACACCAGAATTCTAACATCCAAACGAAAGGAAAAACAACGAAAGAATGTCTCAGTTTCGGTCCTCAGACATGAAGGGAAAGCACATGTTACATGCGAAAACTGAAAAGCACGAGAATTAATAATTATGTTGGATCTTCATGTCAAACAAACATCATGTCCAAAAACATTGCAGTATAGCATCGTGTCATACATAACACAAATTATAGTTAAAGAACGAATACATTGTCTCATTAATTTTTTTGTCAAATTTTGACAATTGTATAGGCACTCACAGTATTACCATAATGCCAAAAAAAATATTAATGATAATAAAAACGATTTACCGGATGCTAGTACTTAACAAATCATGCAAAGCCACAATCTATATAATAGAATGCAATAAATGAAGAAGTCATAAATATAAACACCCCCCTCCCATTGAATGCACTGTCCCATAATTTGAAGGTTTTCATATAACTTCTTTACACTTTCAACAGTATTTAGAATTGTAGGGCACAAAATTTTATTGTGCTAAGCAGTATAAAATCCATGATGCACCTGAAATAATACAAGAAGCATGACAATAAAAATTTAACTCTTCCAAGAACTGCATACACCAAATTTATTGTCACATTACTATTGAACCATAGGTACCAGGATTATAATATATGGTATAATTATGAATGTTATAATATTAGAAAAGTAATTATTTTAGGATATAATAATTATGTTTTAACATAATTAAATTATTAACAGTTTAGAAAAGTAGTGGATTTTAGGGTTTATAAAATAAACATATTAGTGCAGGATTATATATATGTATGATAATGTATGGTATAAGATTATAAATGGTATATAATACTGTAAAATTCTAAAAACGGATTTATTGGGTTGTCACTGTTAGTTATGTAACAGTTGACATTACCAAAACAGTTTAGATTTATAGTGATTTAGTAGATTATAAATTCAAAATATTAATTTGGGATTAAAAAAATAGTGATTTTAAGAGATAATAATTAAATTAGAAAAAATAATATCAAAATAGTTGACATTATCAAAACAGTTTAGATTTGCAGTGATTTAAGGGATTATAAAATAAAAATATTAATTTGGGATTAAAAAATAGTGATTTTAGGAAATAATAATTAAATATAAAAGGATAATTTATTATTTGATTGAGTTTTCCATAAATTTGTTAAGCAAATAAATTTTCATATCTTTAGAATCAATTAGCGTGGTTCAAAATTGGAAGAATTTTTGGAAGCTAATAGATTGAAGTTTTAAAATGAATATGGAAATAATTTTTAATTGCATAGAACTATGAAAGTAATTAATTAATCATAGAATAAATTTATTAGGCACATAAAAAGTAGGTAAAATAAATAAAAGTCTAATATTAAAGGAGATTTACTTTTCAAATAATTAAAATTAATTTTTCATAAAAAGCAAGTTGGCCTTATCGTGTTTAAATTAATCCAATCTGGTTGTTGCCTAAGAGAGTTATCTAATTAATGGATCCTAAAATAATGTGGCTGTTGATAATATTCATAAAATAAGGTGATCACTATATAATATCCTAAGTAATTATCAAGGGTATTTTTATCAAAGGCAATAAGAAGCATTAATTAGGATAGACATGCGTTAAATTTATAGAAGGACATGTGTCAATATATTGTGTCATGTACTGTGATTTAGTATATATAATAGATTTGAGGAGAGATAAAATCTCTAATAAAAAATTTTGAAAAAAAGATGTAAAAACACTATTCACGCAAAAAATGTTTTTTTTTTTATTTTTTGAATTACGACATAGCGTTGGTTCGGGAAATGGGGTTGGAGTGCGAAATCGAATTTTCAAAAATCGAAAGTCGATTTTTCGACTAAATGAGCGAGTTACGAAAACGTAGTACTAAAAAAGTTAGAAAACTTAACTAAAAAAGAAAATGACTAATTAAATTTAGTTAGACTAACTAAGTCTATGATTTTAAAGGCTTGGTTAGGTTTTGGATGACATGGCTAGGTTTGAGTCAAGGGTATGACTTGGCTAGGGTTGAAGCCAATAATAAAATAAAATGAGATTGTGATTATCCCATCTGAGATAAAGGAGGATGAGGAGTGGATAGGAATTGAAAGAGGGAATGATCTGGCTATTTTGGGTAAGGGAGGGAGCATGCGATGACTCATGTACCATAGGTGGCAAACAATCTTTAATGTTTGACAAATAAAGTCTTGGAGCTTAAGGAAAGAAAGGCCATATATCACATGTTGGGAATTTAGCATGTGGGAGAAATGAAAAGAAAAGAGATGAACAAGAGAGAGTACACATGTGGAAAGAGGAGGGTGTTAGAGTTTATACCCTAGAGGCCAATTATTTGATATAATTATTTAACATTTTGATATTATATTTGATTGAATAAATGAATAATTTTATTATGGCTTTATTTACTGCGCTATATAAATGTTAACATAATAAAATTCTTTAGAATAATGATACAAATTATATAGTTTCAAGTATGTGACATGAGCATGAGATTATATAATTATAATTAATATCATTGCTCTTAAATGTCCCTAGTCGAGTATCATTGTTGATGGGACAATAATGATACATTGAGACTAGTATGTGGATTGACTGATGACCAAATCTTATTGGTCATAGATATATGAGATATTGAGTTAATGCATAGGTACATGTTAGAGAACGATGTACTAGACAGACCCATCATGAGAAATCTCCGTGGAGCATTATGCAAAGTGTAATTAGCGATTCTCATAGTGACAATGATGTAATGATCATCCGACCTGAAATCACTATATTAATACACGGAAATTTATGTACTTTGATATCATCAAAGCTCACCTTTAATAGGGTGGACAATAAAGGTGATTATTGGGTACATCATGAATCGTGTGAGCAATATGAGTGATCTAGATGGAATTTAACCCTTCTATATATTAGGGGTGATATCCATATATAGGCCTCTTGATTGAGCAGGACTATGAAATGTATGGTCATGCTCAAATAGTGATTTGTTTCATATAGTCTACTCATTGATTAAGAAAACTTATATTAAATTATGAAGAGTATGACACATTCCATGACTCGAGTTTAATCTAGGATGTCAAGGTTAAAAGGATTAAATTACATTGAAACATTGGTCACGAAAAGGTTGCATTGAATCATCGATCTTATTATTACTTGGGTAGCAGTGATGCATTACTAGATGCTGCTCACTGTTTATAATTTTATAATATGATTTTAAAATTATTACCAACGTAATAATAACCTATAGGGTCACACACATAGAACGTAATTAAAAGGGAATTAATTTAAATTGTAAGGATTTAAATATGTCAATATGAGTGATAGTATTTAAATAACGAATTTAAATTAATAGGATAATTTGTATATATGTATATTAATTAAGTAAGACTTAATTAAGATATAATATATATATATATATATATATATATATATATATATATATATATATATATATATTCGGATTTTATTTTAGATTATATTTTTGATTAATTCCTTTTGACTGCTATATATATATATATATATGATATATAAGCCATTTTAAGGATTATCATTAACCTAAAAAAACCCTAGTCGCTCTTAGAGGGAGACTAGAGAGAAAAGTTTCGAAAATCCATATCCTTGGTGGCTAGTACCGTGTCTCCTTTTACTGCAGATCGTGTGACGATTCGCGAGACGTTCATGTGGATACCGTAGAGACGCAGTTCCGTTTGATTGCATTGGAGATTTGAAGCCGTTTCAGAATTGTCTATAATCGGTATAATATCTAACCACTGAATTAATTTCTGTTTCGCATGGATCCTGTTTTGGGTTTCAGAGATTGTTTTGTAAATTTTTATATTCCGCTGTGCGTTTTTTGTGCCGAAATCCCTACAGAGGGGACCAAGGGGGACAAAGTGGGATAAGAACTTACCATTTATAGTAAGTTTTAGTCTTGGCATGCAAAACAAAGCATTAAATGCTTGTCTACCCTTTAACTTTCCTTAACTCGTCAATCTATATTAAGTCATTTGAGAGAAAAGAAAGCAAGAGGGAGAATAGAGAGAAAAAGAGAGAAACAGAGAGAGTAAACGGGTGGAAAAGGTACAATGAAGAAAAGAAGGATCAAACTTTGATCATCATCTAGCAAGCCTTAATCAAGTTTAAGAAAGAACATCAAGAGGTAATGTGATGCCCCCAAATCTGGGTTACCTTTACCTCGGGTTTGGTGCTCACGATACTAACATATCCATGTATCTAGTATGCTTCTAGCCCCTTAAAGCTTGAACTCCATGTATTTAACATAAAAATACACAAAGCATACAAGATTAAAGTTTTTTTTCCTTAACTTTTTTAACATAGTTTTCTTTTCTTTCCTTTTTGATCAACTTTTAAACACCCAAAAATGTAAGATCCAAACATAATGCACTAGAAAACAAGTAAATCAAGAGTTTTGGAAGTTCAAGAGCATAAGTTCTTTATTTTGTAAAACCAACAAAAGACATGAAACTAAAGTTTGGGATTTAATGTTTTTACCTTGACCTAAAGGCACACCTTCTAGTCTTTCCAAAGTAAGATAAATAGTTTGAAGGCATAAGAAAAAATTCTCCTCCTTTTTCCCTCTTACAATACCCGAACCTCACTCTCCCTTTTTCTCTTTCTATATTTTTTTTCTTTCTTTTGTTCTTAGCTTTTGGAGAGTAAATAAAAGTTTTAATTTGGGTAAATAGTTGGGGTATATATATAGTTGATAAAAGATATATATATATATATATATATATATATATATATATATATATATATATATATCTTCCATCGTCTCTTATTTGTCAAATGTTTTAGATTTCTTATTTAATGAGGCTACATATTAGGGTGCATAGTAGTTCAACAACTCTTGACAATTGGAGAAGTAAAATGATTAAACCATGCGCTTCTTTTCCTCCTTAGAGTAGCTGGATACATGCCCCCATTTTTGGCCAATTTTGATTTAATTCTAATTTGCTTTATTTAACTTATCAAATGACTTAAAGGTCCCTCCATATTTGGGCCAAGTTTGGGCCATTGAATTTAATGTTTGGACTTTTAAATTAATCAGTGTGGGCCTTGCTACCTAACATGGTCCAATACATCAAATTTTATCTTACCCTAATCATTTAATTAGATTTTCCCATTCCACTCAATTTGGAATTTAAATCATTACTTAAGTACATTTGATTTTCATAACCCAATTAGACTTGCTTTAACTAAGTTATAAAATTAATTAATTGAGATATTTAAAATAAATCTCTTAGGGTTAGTATATATCTTAAATACTTGTATTCTTCAATACCATAATCTTTAGGTTATTTAATTTCCATACCTAATGTATAATTAGGTTATGTAACTTTTTCGTTTAATTCTCTTTATATAATTCATACATATATATACATATTTAGAATATATATATTTATTTAACTATAAACATTTTCCACATAAATAATAACATATTTATTCACTATATCTCTCAAAGTTTTCAATATCATTAATATTTAATATATTTAATTACCGTGTGGCTTAAAATTCTTGGTTATTATAGGTATAATGTAAAGTAAAGAAGGAGATTGCATAATCAAATTGGTTATTGTGATGCTGACTATGTAGGGATCAATCTACAAGAAGATCTACAACTGGTTATTTCTTTAATCTTGGATCCGGAGCAGTGTCATGGTGTAGCAAGAGACAACCAACTATGTCTTTGTCAACCACATAAGCGGGTATCTAGCAGCAACAACGGTAGCACAAGAAAGTACTTGGTTATCAAGATTAATGGGAGAGCTTCATCGTTTTGTGAACTATCCAGTTTGCTAATATTGTGACAAAGAAAGTGAAATTAAGCTTGCAAAAAATTCAGTTTACCATACTAGTACAAAGCATGTCGAGGTGCAACATCTATATTAACAAGATAGAATTCATTTTTGAATTTGGTTGGGAAATCACAAGTACGGTTCAGATTTATTCTAACTGATTTGGGCAAGAAGCACAATGACGGTTCAGATTCATTCTAATTGATTTAGGCGGGAAAAGGTGGTGGGAGAGGAAGGAAGAGAGAGAGAAAATAAAAGTGGGATTATTGAAACGGAGAGAGGGGGAGGATTTTGATATACACATTTTAATATTCCCATATTTATTATTTTAATTTATATGCTTATTTTATTTAACAAATACATTTTATTTTGTTTTGTGGGAGATAATATTTGTTTTTCTTGGGGGAGCAAATAAAGGATTTATATCTAACCTTTAAAGATGAAAAAGGACTCTTAGAGGATTACTATATAGAGATGAAGTCAAGAAGGAAACAAGAGGAAAAAAGGGAACAAAACTGCCCAAGTTTAATGAACCTAAATTAGGGCACAAATGTATTATCCTTATAAATAGGCCTCTTATTTTAGAGAGGAGGACATCACTTGTTATTTTATTTTCCTTAGTTTATCGCTGGTGTAGAAGGGAGTAAGATATTTTAGAGCTTGTGTCTTATCTCTTATTCCAATCATGTGTGGTACTACTGTCAGGGAGTATTTGTAACTTTCTTATATTGATATAATAGAAAATGTTTTTTTTAATTATTTTTCTTATTTCATGCAACTAGTATTACTAATATTATTTGTTTTTGTTTCTAATTCCATGGCTAGCTAAATTTGTAATACCTAGGATGATGATGAAATCAAGTATTTCATAATAATATTCTCTTTCCGTTCCGAAATTAATGCCTAATTATTTTCTCCTTCATGTTTTCCTTCACATAAATTTCATATGATTCTTATATTGATTGCGAGGTTTTGATAAGTTATAGTTAATCTGTGAATTTTTCATAACTTATGCTTGTCCATATTAATTATATGAATTATTATTTTTAAAGGGAAGGGAAAATAATTTAGGAATTAATTTAGAAAATAAGAAATTATTTATTATTTTAATATTTTGTGGATTCTAATTCCTGTGTATCTTTACTCAATAATAGTTTTCGTCATTAATTAATAGTTTGCATAATTTAGTTAATAAATCTTTTCCACCATTTTTGTTTCTAATTTGCCTAAAATATTAATTAAGGATATATTAAAGAATTGATCTAGTCTATGTGGTCCGACCTTTACTTGCCAAATTTATAATAGACGTTGTACACTTGCAGTACATAATTTTATTACATCAAGTTTTTGGCGCCGTTTCCGGGGACTAGAATTAATTTTTATTTCTTCCTTAATTTTTATCTATTTGAATTTGTTTTAACTCTAATTTTTTTTTCAAGATTATTGAAGCGGATCGAAGGAGCGAAAAGATAAAGATTTTGTTGTTGCGCTTTTTTCAGTACTTCGTTTCTCCATATATATATATATATATATATATATATATATATATATATATATATAGTAGTTTAGTTTTTTTTTATTATTATTAATATTTTTTTTATTTGCCGAATTCATGCATTCACTCATGTAGAGCACATCCTGTTAGGTTTTTATTTTTAATTTTTTTTTGTCAAATATAAACTGTGGTGATTATTGGAGGATTGAGGTATGTCAAAATTTATTCTTCTTTTGTAATTCACATTGTTTTAGGACATTTTATTTGTTTATAGTTTTTTTTATTTGTGCATTTTCATATTTAATTTAACATTAAGGGTACAACTTCTAACAAGATAAGGTGGGGATCTCATCACCCTTCCTTGACCCACAAACAACCCAATTTTCATTTTGCATAATATTAAAATCAAGTAGACGTTGACCCTTAGGAGTCTCAAGCTCAATTAGGACAAGAAACTCCTGGAGGAGGCTGAATTTTAAATTAATCAAACTACTGATATCTAGGCAAGTGGTTCAAAAGGTAAACACCTAAAGATTGTGTGGTTATTCAATTAGTCACTGTATCTACGGAGAGACTCCCACCTTTCTTACACTTACCTGACTAGTTGTATGATTAATTTCGAATTTGGTGAACCTTGCGATGTAACTTGGAACATTTAGGAGTTGTCTAGATTTTATTTAGGTTGACCTTAGAAGTAATTTTTTTTCTTTTCTGTTTTTTGGTGATTATCTGTTTATTTGCTAAGTAGTGTATGCAAAAAGTGTGGATTAGGGACGAAACATCTCGATTAGTAAGAAAACTTGATTTTCGGATTTCACTTTAAAAGATCCCACTTTAAGAAAAATGGAGGGCGCACAAACTGTTTCTTTAAGGGATCGATGTTATCCTTCCCGCTCTGTCCAACCTTCATGTATCAGTCTAGCACCGGTAACTGGTAACAATTTTGAACTTAAGCCACATTTTATTAATATGTTACATAGGTTCACGGGGATAGAAGATGCATATTTATTTATTCAGGAATTTGAGGAAGTTTGTGCCTTAATGAAAATTCAACAATTGTCTGATGACTCCATTAGGCTAAGATTTATAGCATTTGATTTAAAAGATAATGCTAAAAAGTGGTTATATAGCCTACCAAATAATTCGATATCAACCTGGGAGGGATTTGTTGTTACATTTAAAAAAAATATTTTCCAAATCATAAAACTACAAAAATTATGACTGCAACTCATCTATTTTGCCAACTTGAAAAAGAGTCCTTTTGGAAATATTTTGATAGATGTAAAAATGAGTTATCCCAGTGCTCACACCACGGAATTGAGAAATGGAAATTGTGTCAAATTTCTTACGAAGGTTTAGACGATCCCACTAAACCAATGTTAAAGTCAATGTGTCAAGGGAATTTTTTGAATAATGACGAGGAAAAGGCTTGGGAGTTTTTAGAAGACTTAACAGAAAAAACCATGCAATGGGAAACCACCCGATAGACCGATAAACCTAGTTCAACTAGGGGTGTTCATACAATTGACGATTCAATTGCTATCGAAGCTAAGTTGGCAGATGTACTTAAAATACTTGAAGATTTAGAAACTAGGGGACAATCACACATGAACCAAGTCTCAACACCAACATCTTTGTGTCTAAGCTGTAATTCACCAAGCCATGTGATTGATGAATGTCCTAGAGTCATGCCCCAACTTGAAGAATATGAACAAGTCAATGCAATGTTTCAAAGACCTAGGAATGACCCATTTGCACCCACTTATAATCCAGGTTAGAGAAGTCATCCTAATTTTACATAGAACCAATGACCCTACCCGAATAACTCTTCAAATCAGGTCAATCAGTCTCTAAATCAATCTTTTCAACCTTACCAAAAGCCAAATCTTGGTCCGTACCAAAATTTAAATTCAGCACCTCAATATCTACCGGGTTTTTCTAATGAAAGTGAGAGGAGACTTAACACCTTAGAGAAGAGTGTGGAAACTTTAATAAAATCTCAGCAAATTACTAACCAAGCCTTATCTCGCCTAGAGATCCAAATAAGTCAATTGGCCACTACAGTTAGTGAAAGAGAGAATCTTCCCAGTCAAATCGAGACCAATCAAAATTTTTCAGTCCCTACTCAAAAACCTTATCATGTTAGGTCACTTGAAAACAACCAAGTCAATCATGTGAATTATGTTATCTCTTTACGGTCTGGAAATTATTTTAACAATCATACTGACATTGATTATGAAGAAGATAAAAAATTAAATGTTGAATCTAATGATCCATGTTCAAAGTCAAACCAGCCTGAAAATCCCACAAACTCTGAGTCAGTAGGCCCATCCACTAAGAATGTTTCAAAACATGATCAAACCACACCTTATGAGTCAACTGAAAAAGTCTTCAAACCAAAAGCCCCATTCCCTCAAAGACTTATTTCAAACAAGAAGTCAGCCCAGTTGGACAAAATTCTAGAAGTGTTCAAACAAGTGAAAATTAACATTCCTCTTCTAGATGCCATTCAAAAAGTTCCCTCAAATGCTAAATGTCTAAAAGATTTTTGCACACATAAAAGAACCACTCATGTTCCTAAGAAAGCTTTTCTAACAACCCATGTTAGTTCTATCTTATCATGTCAAGTCCCTGTGAAGTATAAGGACCCCGATTGTCCTACTATTTCATGCATCACATGTGACACGTTAATTGAAAAAGCTTTGCTTGATTTAGGAGCTAGTATGAATATGTTACCATTTTCTGTGTACCAAATCTTAGGCTTAGAGGAGTTGAAAAAGACAAGTGTCACACTCCAACTAGCTGACCATTCCGTTAAAGTGTCGAAAGGAATAGTTGAAGATGTACTCATTAAGGTTGGTGATTTTGTCTTTCCTGTTGACTTTGTTGTCCTTGAAACCCAACATGTTGTCAATCCCAAGGGTCAAATTCATGTCATTTTAGGTAGACCATTTCTAGCAACATCTAATGCGTTAATCAATTGTAGAAATCGACTAATGAAATTAACATTTGGGAACATGACAATTAATTTAAATGTGTTTAATGTGGGAAAGCAACCTAGTGATTTTTCTGACCAACCCGTTGAAGTGAACATGATTCACGAAATGTTTGACAATAACTTAAGGGAGAAGACGAAAATTTTAATTTTTGTGTAAATCATTTTGGTTAAAATTGGGATGAAAGAGAAGATGTAAATGAGGTTAATGAAAGGCTAGAGTCATCAAATTAATATCTTACTCTAAATGGGAACCCGTGACTGAGCCATTCTTGTAATCTTCAGAACCTCTTGAAAAGAGTCCACCAGAGCTAGAACGCAAACCTCTGCCTGATAATCTTAAATATGCCTATTTAGGTCCTCCAAAACTCTTCCTATGATCATTGCTTTCGATTTAAAAAAATACACAGGAGGAAGAGTTATTGACCATCTTGAGAGAGAACAAGGAAGCCATAGTATGGAGTATAACTGATATTAAGGGGATCAGTCCAACCATTTTCCAACATATGATCCACCTAATAGATGATGCTAAACCTGTGAGAGACCCACAAAGGCGGTTAAACCCGGTTCTAAAAGAGGTTGTTAAGAAAGAAATTCTTAAGTGTTTAAATAATGGGATCATCTATCCCATTTTTGATAACTCGTGAGTAAGTCATGTTCAGGTGGTACCTAAAAAGTGTGGCTTAACTGTGGTTCAAAATGAAGTTAATGAGTTAGTTCCCACTCATGTTCAATCAGGTTGGAAGGTTTGCATAGACTATAAAAAACTCAATGCTGCCACAAGAAAGGATCATTTTCCTTTACCCTTCATAGACCAAATTCTAGAAAGATTAGCTAGTCATTCTTACTATTGTTTTCTTGATGGTTACTCGGGCTACTTTCAAATTCCCATAGCTCCAGAAGACAAAGAAAAGACCACATTCACTTGTCCTTATGGAACTTTTGTATATCGTCGTCTACCCTTTGGGCTATGTAGTGCCCCTGCCACCTTTCAAAGATGCAAAATGAGCATTTTTTCTGACATGGTGGAGAAATTCCTAGAAATTTTCATAGATGATTTTTCCATTTTTGGGTCTACATTTCATGAGTGCCTTCACCACCTTGACTTTGTTCTAAGGAGATATAAGGAAATAAACCTAATCCAAAATTGGGAAAAATATCATTTCATGGTAAAAAAAAAGGAATTTTTCTTGGTCACATCATATCTGAAAAGGAAATTGAAGTAGAAAAAACCAAAATCGACCTCATTGCCAATCTTCGACCACCTAGGACAGTCAAAGAAATTTGTTTTTTCCTAGGACATGCAGGCTTTTATAGGCGATTCATTAAAGATTTCAGTAAGAAAGCAAGACCCTTGACCAATCTTCTAGGTAAAGATGCAAAATTTGAATTTAATGAAAAATGTCTTCAATCCTTTGAACAACTCAAAAACGAGTTGACTTCAGCTCCTATCATCAAATCACCCGATTGGAGACAACCATTTGAGTTAATGTGTGATTCATCTGACTATGCAGTTGGTGTTGTTCTATGGCAAAGAATCAACAAGATTTCCCATGTCATATACTATGCTAGTAGAACTTTGAATGATGCACAATTGAACTATTCAATCACTGAAAAAGAACTTCTAGCTATAGTTTTTGCCTTAGAAAAGTTTCAATCTTATCTTATTTAGTTTAAAATAATTTTTTATACTGACCATACTGCTCTTAAACATCTTCTTTCCAAAAAAGATTCAAAAGCCCGTTTAATTCGTTGGGTCTTATTGCTCCAAGAATTTGACCTAGAGATACGAGACTAAAAAGGGTCAGAAAATGTGGTAGTTGATCATTTGTCACGTTTAGTAGTGGAGTCCAACTCTGACCTGCCCTTAAATGAATCTTTCCCAGATGAGCAATTTTTCTCTATATCTGCTACACCTTAGTTTGTTGATATTGTGAATTACCTAGTGACTAGTGAGATTCCTTCCCCTTGGTCTAAACAAGACCGATCCAAGTTTCTTTCATAAGTCAAACACTTTTTTTGGGATGACCCCTATTTGTTCAAATATTATCCTGATCAAATCATTAGGAGGTCTATATCCGACCACGAGTTTAGAAGTGTTCTGTCATTTTTTCATGACCAAGCTTGTGGAGGACATTTTGGAGGCAAAAAGACGGCTGCCAAAGTCCTCCGGTGTGGTTTCTATTGGCCTAGTCTATTCAAGGATGCCACATCATTTTGTGCCAATTGCAATAGGTGTCAAAAATTAGGGAGGATCACTAGGAGGAATATGATGCCAATGCAACCCATTCTGGTCATTAAATTATTTGATGTGTGGGGAATCGATTTCATGGGCACATTTCCAAATTCTTTTGGAAATCTGTACATTTTACTTACGATGGATTACGTGTCTAAGTGGGTAGAAGCTATTCAAACCAAGACCAATGACAACAAGGTTGTTGTCAAATTTTTAAAAGAGAACATTTTCTCTCGCTTTGGTACCCCTAAGTTCATAATCAGTGATCAAGGAAAATATTTCCGCAATCAGCCTTTTGCATCCTTGCTAAAAAGTATTCCATCACCCACAAGCTTGCAACATCATATCACCCTCAAACAAGTGGTCAGGTAGAAGTCTTAAATAGGCAAACAATATAATTCTTGGAAAAAACGGTGAGTTCTAATAGGAAATACTGGTCTCTAAAATTGTTAGATGTATTGTGGGCTTACCGTACTGCCTTTAAGACTAATTTAGGAATGTCACCGTATAGGCTTGTGTTTGAGAAAGCTTATCACTTACCTGTTGAACTTGAACATCGTGCTTTGTGGGCCATAAAATAGTTGAATTTTGATATGTCCACTAGTGGGAGTCATAGACAATTTCAATTAGCTGAGTTAGATGAGATTAGGAACGATGCTTATTAAAATGCTAAAATTTACAAGGAAGGTACAGAAGTGTTTCATGATAAATCAATTTTGAGAAAATCATTTTCACCTGGTCAAAAATTTTTCTTGTATAATTCTAGGCTACATTTATTTCTTGGCAAATTGCGTTCTAGATGGGATGGACCTTTTGTAAGGAAGGTAGTTTACTCTCATGGGGCAGTCGATATTGAAAATCCAAAGAGTGGAGAAATTTTCAAAGTGAATGGTTAACAACTCAAACCCTTTTTAGAAATGCCGACCGAAGTAGAGGAGGTGGTATACCTTGTTGATCCACCTGATTCAGCATGACTGACACCACACTTATATTTGTAAGTTTGTACGTATATTTTTCTTTTGTACAATATTGTCATCCAGTTTTTGCCCCATCGTACAAGGTATAATTCTTTCATATGTTTGTTCTCTATTTTTCATTTGTACATTGAAGACAATGAATGATTTAGGTATGGGGGGAGTTTGTTTGTATTTGATTTTTTTTTCTCTTTTTAGGAAAATATAGTAAAAAACACAAAAAAAAAAATTGTTTGACTTTCTATGGATTGAATTAATTCTAATAAGTGTTTGTGGAGCAAAACTCATGAGTGATTGAAAGATTTAGAACTCTTGAATCTTTGATAAGGTACGAAATCTTAGTTCGAAACACCATCTAGAATAAAATTGTTTCATAAGCATTTTTACATTACACATTTGCACTAACTCTTAGTTGTGGATATAAACTATGATTCGAGCAATTTCAAAAAAAAAAATTAAGAAAAAAGAAGAAAAAAGTTGAAAAAATAACTGCATCAATATTGTTCATTGAACGAAATAAGTAGGTATTTGTAAGACCCCAACTTATTATAAATAAAATTGAATTTCTCTATTTATTATTTTGAAATAGTAAAGGTTGATTTGATTAATGTGGTAGGTTATGGGTAAAATGCGCAAATATTTTAAATAAGCAAGTGGTTATAAAATATCATTGTTGTCGGGGAATATTTGTTTGGTCGTGGAATATTCTTACTGTCGGAAAATATTCGTACAACGGCGCAGCCTTGTGTGGGCCCCATAACGGATAGCGATTAGATGAAGAAAACGACAAGTATATATAAGTTGTTTATAAATAACGGCGTAGTTGTTACCGTTAATACTGTTGGAATACTCGGTGGTTAAAACACAGTAATACGCGTTGTTGCACAGTAGCACACGGTATTGCACCAATTATTGATTCTTACGTAAGAAGGCACTACTCAATAATTGTTACAGTAATTACTGTTCAATATTTTATTTTATTGATTCAATAATTGCTACGTTGATATTTTATATTATTGTTGTTTCAATAATTGTCACTACACAGTATTTTTCATTATCAGATCAATAATTCATATTATTTGAATAATATTATTAGATAGCATTATTGGTAATGTCTAGAAAGTTCTGTCTAAAGAGTGGTTGGTCATCTAATTGCGCCCAGTAAGGAGAAATCCTTATTGGAAAGCCCTCTCTTTCCTGGGAACGGCCTGGTTGTCGGTATTGTAATTATGTAATATTATTTGTGAATAATTAATTATTGATTTATATGATAAAGAAAATATTCATTTTATGTGGATATAGATGGAGAAAATTTTTGATGTAACAATTGTTGAAAATTGATATTTTATCTTTTCTGATAAAATAATTCATTTAAATATATTATTATATTATAATAATATAATAATGGTGATATTTTTATAATGAATGTGGGATATATGAATAAATGAGGAAGAAGAGTATTTTTGTTACTAAAAATATTTAAAACATGTTTTTCATGTTTGTGGACCCCATTTCTTGACTGAAATTTAATTATAGCCTGTAAAATCGTCCGTATGTAGATTTCGGTCAATTTTTGTTTAGAATTTAGAAAAACTTAAAACTACAAAGTTGTAGAGAATTGAATTTCTTATGAAATGGACATAAGATTTGAATTTTTTTTTATAAAAGGGTTATTTATTATGAATTATTGAAATTCCAGAATAATTGATTTTTGAAGTTTTAAATAATTTTTAAAAGAAAAACATTTTTTTCATTTGTGGGCATGTGTTAAATGGCCGAAATCAGCTGGTAAGGTATGCGTAGGAATTTAATTTATAAATATTATTATTTTTTTAAATTTTCTGCTTTGGTGTTTTAAGCATTTTCCTATAAATAGGGTGCTTAGGTTAGAATTGAAAATCACACTAGAAACTAAAGTTTTCTCTCTCTATATTATCGAGCGTATTCTTGTGAGTATTTTGGTACTTTGAGTGTTGCTATACGGTGCAAGTTCCTTCAGCACTATATCCAGTATTTCAGTCAGAAGTACTATTTTTTTGAGGTAATGGATGTTATTTTTTTTCGTAAATGATATTATTTCTTTCAATATCATTATGCCAAAATATTGGTCTGAACTTTTTATCAAATTTAGAACTTTTTGTGTCGGAGTTACTATTCACGTATACGGCACTATTCACGTATACGACACTATTCACCGAAAAAAAAATTCTTTTTGTCTAAGATATCTAGTATGGATACTAGCTTTGATTGTATCCATGTTTTAATCTTCATTCTTGAATTTTACTCCACTATGGTTATTTATGAATTATTTTTGAACTTGGATTGTTTAAAGTATGAATTCTTAATAGTTATTCTTTTGTTTCACTGGATTCGTTTTCTTTAAAATATTTTTCATCATCCTCAGTCCTAAATGTTGATATAACTGAATATCTTTGGCATGTAGTGTAAAGATGAATGATTTTCTGATGAATATCTTTGGTCGTAGAGCAAAGATGTACATGTGTCGAGATGAACATGACCAACTGATGAATATCTTTGGCCTGTAGTGCAAAGATGAATATTTGATTCAAGATGTATATTGATTGATGTTACAGGGATAAAATATTGATGATGAACTTTTAAAATCATAGAAGATAGTATATTTCATTCTCTACGTAACTCTTCTAATGAATTGTTATTTTCGCTGCGAATATTGATCTGAAACTTGTTGTCTATTGTATTCTATTAAATTTTTCCTTGTTGAGGACTAACGATAATTTGTTCTATATTATCTTAGTCATAATATTTTTTACTAGGCTAGTTGAGCTCACCCCTTTCCTTTTTGTTCCATTTTTCTTCTCAGGAGGCGAGAATGTAGTGAGTACTAGTCGGGGCATGGAATGAAGGTTCTAAAAAGTTATTTAGTAGTCCTCACCATTTTTGCAAAATAATATATCAATAATTGTAATGAGGACTTATTTGAGTATGGATATTGTCTAGAAGATAATATTTGTATTTAAACTCACAGTTTCTGTGTTGTCGTATTTTGCACGACAATTGTATTAATAAAGTTATAGTTATTTCTGTACCATGTTTTGGCGACTCAGAATGGGTGATGTATGCCTGTTTTGGGGGCGTCACAGTTGGTATCAGAGCTTAGGGATATGGTCTCTAGCAGAGATCGGGGAATAGAACTAAGAGGGGAGAGACGAGTAAATCCTTCGCTAGTGTGTCCTACCTCAGCTTATTTGTTGGTTGGTCAGAATATAGGGATATTGTGTGATATGTTAATTTTTTTAATTAACCCTTGTTTTATGACAATATTTGAGAATGACAATTGAGAATATTAACAGTGGATTAAATGAGAGTGTGGAGACACCTTTACTCATCAATGAGGAGAACGTGCAACAAGCCGGCAATGTTCCTCCTGTAAACAACACCAGTGAACAGACGATGAACGATGAGATGTTTAGAAGCTTTTTGCAGTTTATGCAAAACCAGACGAGGGAAACTCCTATTCAAAATACAGGTAGAAATAATAGGAACTCACAGCTGGTCACATCCAAACAGTTCAAAGAGTTGGGACCACCAGAATTCTAGGGAAAGCCGGATCCGATTAAGGTAGAAACGTGGGTTAAGCAAATTACCTAGATATTAGATGTCTTGGGATGCACGGAGGAATAGAAGGTTCTATTCGCCACTTTTATGTTCCGTGGGGAGGCAGACTACTGGTGGGAGTCTGTGAAGCGTACCCATCCAGCCGCACTCAGCATGTCTTGGGAGACATTTCAGAAACTTTTCAATGACAAGTACTTTCCTGAAAGTATTCGCCATATGAAGGAGGTGGAATTTATTAGACTGGAGCAGAATAACATGACGGTGTCCCAGTACGAGGCGAAGTTCGCAGAGTTATCCAAGTTTGCACCTCATTTGGTGGAGAATGAGGAACGTATGACGCGGATGTTTCTGAGAGGTTTGAAACCCGACATACGTCAGTATCTCATTTCGCATAAATTTTCTCTATATTCAGATGTTGTCAACAGGGCTCAATTATTAGAGCGAGATAACGAGTACGTTCAACCGAGGGACCAAAACCAAGATCGTACCGGTGACAGCAGTCATCGGAGCAATGATAACCAGCGGGGAAAGAAGAACACGGACAAAAGCGGTAACCACTCTGGTGAAAATCGTGGCCATGAAAATAGAAGAAGCGAGTGGGGGCGAGAGATTTTAAAAAGAGAAAATTCAACAATGACAATGTGAAGACGTCAGCACCAGCTTGTTCTAAGGGAGGAGAACGACCACCGGTCGTATGCTATAAATGCGGGAAAGAGGGAAATATCAGCCCAAATTGTCCACAACAGTTCAAGGTATGCTATAATTGTGGAAAGGAAGGACATATCGCTCAAGATTGTACTATAGCGAAACCAAGTCAAGTGGGGATGGTGACTCAAAAGGTTGTCCCAGAAAAGTCAAAGTCAACGGTTCCTAGAAGAGCGTTTGACGTGACTGATCAAAATGCAAGGAACCCAAACGAGGTGATCACGGGTAAGCTAATCATAAATTCTTGCAAAGTTTATATATTACTAGATACCGGTGCTACCCATTCATTTATCTCTCCTGCTTGTGCTCAACGTTTAAACTTGACTCCGGAGAAATTAGACTTTGACTTATCTGTGGAGACTCCGTTATGAGAAACCTTCATTACATCCACTATTTATAAATCTTGTTTGATCCAAGTTGACACCATCATATTACCTGTTGATCTTATCTCTTTATAGATACTCGCATTTGACGTGATTTTAGGAATTGATTGGTTAACTACTCATCATGCCAAAATTGATTGTTTTCGTAAGGTTGTTAGTTTTCATATTCCTAACCAACCTGTTATGCGAATTCAAGCGACTAAACCACTAAAATCAATCACTATTATATCAAGCCATAAAGCCATTCGTTTATTAAAAAATGGATGTCAAGCTTTCTTAGCCCATGTTATGGACTTGAACAAAAACACGTCAGGTTTGAATAAAATTTCTGTTGTTTGTGAATTTCCTGACGTATTTTCTAAAGAACTTTCCGGTCTACCCCAGGAATGGGAAGTTGAATTCTTTATTGACCTTGAACCTGGTACAAAGCCCATTTCTAAAACCCCATATCGAATGGCTCCTATTGAACTTCAGGAGTTAAAGGTCCAATTACAGGAGTTGTTGGACATCAATTTCATTTGTTCTACTACATCTCCTTGGGGTGCTCCTATTTTATTTGTAAAGAAGAAAAACGGGAGTATTCGACTTTGTATTGACTATCGAGAATTAAACCATGTCACCATCAAGAATAGGTATCCGCTACCTCGCATTGATGACCTGTTTTACCAGTTGTAAGGAGCACAATTCTTTTCAAAGATCGATCTTCGTTCTGGATATCATCAGCTGAAGATTAGAACTAAGGATATTCCAAAGACTGCCTTTAGAACTCGGTACGGGCATTATGAATTCTTAGTCATGTCTTTCGGATTGACTAATGCTCCTGCGACTTTCATGGATATGATGAACCGAGTATTCAAGGAATATTTGGATCAGTTCGTTGTTGTCTTTATTGATGACATCCTCATATATTCCAAAAGTCGTGAAGATCATGAGCACCATTTGAAGCTGGTACTCCAAAGGCTTCGTGAAAATAAGCTATATGCCAAGTTAAAGAAATGCGAGTTCTGGCTTGAGAAAGTAGCATTCCTTGGGCACGCGGTGTCAAAACATGGAGTATCTGTTGACCCGGCGAAGATTGAAGCAATACAAAGTTGGGAGCAACTGAAGTCAGTGACCGAAGTACGTAGCTTTCTGGGCTTAGCTGGTTATTATCGGAGATTCGTGGAAGGATTTTCTTGAATCGCTACTCCGTTAACTCAACTGACTCGAAAAGATACAAAATTCGTATGGAGCAAGGAATGAGAGAAGAGTTTCTAAGAGCTTAAGAGGAGACTTATTTCGGCACCTGTTTTGACAATACCATCTGGTTCGGATGGATTTGTTATCTACAGTGATACTTCAGGCAAATGGTTAGGATGTGTTCTCATGCAACATGAGAAAGTCATAGCCTATGCCTCGCGACAACTCAAAGAATATGAGAGGAATTACCCTACTCATGATTTAGAGTTGGCAGCAGTCGTTTTCGCGTTGAAGATCTGGAGACACTACCTGTATGGGGAGAAAGTGGAGATTTATACGGATCATAAAAGCCTCAAATATTTCTTCACCCAAAAGAAACTCAACATGCGGCAACGACGTTGGCTCGAGCTGTTGAAAGACTACGACCATACCATTCAATACCATCTTAGAAAAGCGAACGTGGTAGCTGACGCATTAAGTAGAAGATAATATGCGGGAACGAGTGCGATGTTGTCAACACAAAGGCCCATTTTGTGTGATTTACAAAAGATAAAGATATAATTCAAGACTCCGGGGACCCATGTGATGATGTCAAGTATACGTATAGAACCAACTTTAATCGATAAAGTTAAAGTTGCTCAAGCCATAGACCCGAAGCTGATGCGTATGAAGAAGAAAGTACAAGAAGGTGCTATTCCAGAAGCAAGAATCGATGAAGAAGGAATACTTCGAGTCCACTCCAGACTTTGTATTCCTAATGACTCTAATTTGAAATACAAGATCATGATGGAGGCACACAATACACCGTTTGCAATCCATCCTGGAAGTACCAAAATGTATCGTGATCTTCGACTTACATTTTGGTGGAACAATATGAAGAGAGAGATCGCGAAGTTTATCTCGAGGTGTTTGACTTGTCAACGTGTAAAGGCGGAGCATCAAGTGCCTAAGGGTTCATTGTAACCACTTGAGATTCTAAAATAGAAGTGGGAACACATTAACATGGATTTTGTTACGGGTCTTCCCAAGGTTTCTCAAGGCATAGATGCGATTTGGGTTATTGTTGATAGATTAACCAAGTCTGCTCATTTCTTGCCGATACGAGAGACTTATTCCCTTGAACGTCTTGCTCTTATGTACGTGAATGAGTTTGTGAGGTTGCATGGCATACCAGTATCCATAGTTTCGGATTGTGACCCAAGATTCACTTCACGATTTTGGGTTAGCTTGTAAAAAGCTATGGGCACGGATTTACTATTCAGTTCAGCATACCATCCTCAAACGGATGGATAATCAGAGAGGACTATTCAAACTTTTGAAGATCTATTAAGACTCTGTGTCTTAGACTTCAAAGGGAGTTAGGATAAGTATTTACCATTGGTGAAATTCTCCTACAACAACAGCTATCAGGCAAGTATAGGTGTGGCTCCATTCGAAGCATTGTATGGGCGAAAGTGTCGCTCTCCATTATGTTGGGATGAGGTGGGTGAAGCAACATTGTTGGGACTAGAGTTGGTACGTATGACTATGAAAAAGATCCAAATGATTCGACAACGTATACAAACGACACAAAATCGACAAAAGAGTTATGTTGATCTTCGTCGAAAGGACGTGGAATTTAGTATTGGGGATCATGTATTGTTGCGAGTTGCTCCATGGAAGGGAGTTACAAGATTTGGGAAGAGAGGAAAGCTTAATCCACGATTTATTGGTCTATTTCAGATTCTTGACCGAGTAGGAAATGTGGCCTATAGACTTGCGTTACCTCCAAGCATGTCTCGTGTTCATAATATTTTTCACATATCTGTGCTTCGTAAATATGTGAAGGACCCGAACCATATTATTGGGTTAGAACCAGACGAGATAGCCGATTATTTAACGTATGAGGAGGTACCTGTCAAGATCTTGGATATAAAGGAGCATGTCCTACGCACAAAGGTCATACCACAAGTAAAAGTTTTGTGGAGGAACCATGTTATTGAAAAAATGACCTGGGAGTTGGAAACGGAAATGAAAGCGAGGTATCCTCACCTTTTTGAAACATCAGGTACGTACGTCAATTTCGAGGACGAAATTTCATAAGGAGGGGAGGTTGTAAGACTCCAACTTATTATAAATAAAATTGAATTTCTCTATTTATTATTTTGAAATAGTAAGGGTTGATTTGATTAATGTGGTAGGTTATGGGTAAAATGCGCAAATATTTTAAATAAGCAAGTGGTTATAAAATATCATTGTTGTCGAGAAATATTCGTTTGGTCGTGGAATATTCTTACTGTCGGGGAATATTCGTACGACGGCGCAGCCTTGTGTGGGCCCCATAACGGAAAGCGATTGGATGAAGAAAACGACAAGTATAAGTTGTTTATAAATAACGGCGTAGTTGTTACCGTTAATACTGTAGGAATACCCGGTGGTTAAAACACAGTAATACGCGTTGTTGCACAGTAGCACACGGTATTGCACCAATTATTGATTCTTACGTAAGAAGGCACTGCTCAATAATTGTTACAGTAATTACTGTTCAATATTTTATTTTATTAATTCAATAATTGCTACATTAATATTTTATATTATTGTTGTTTCAATAATTGTCACTACACAGTATTTTCCATTATCAGATCAATAATTCATATTATTTGAATAATATTATTAGATAACATTATTGGCAATGTCTAGAAAGTACTGTCTAAGGAGAGGTTTGGTCATTTAATTGCGCGCCAGTAAGGAAAAATCCTTATTGGAAAGCCCCCTCTTTCCTGGGAACGGCCTGGTTGTCGGTATTGTGATTCTGTAATATTATTTGTGAATAATTAATTATTGATTTATATGATAAGGAAAATATTCATTTTATGTGGATATAGATGGAGAAATTTTTTGATGTAACAATGGTTGAAAATTGATATTTTATCTTTTCTGATAAAATAATTTATTTAA
Source organism: Panax notoginseng (assembly GCA_016801055.1). NCBI lineage: Eukaryota > Viridiplantae > Streptophyta > Magnoliopsida > Apiales > Araliaceae > Panax > Panax notoginseng. The sequence goes on along the minus strand of CM029019.1, from coordinate 20,537,887 downwards.
ATATATTATTATATTATAATAATATAATAATGGTGATATTTTTATAATGAATGTGGGATATATGAATAAATGAGGAGGAAGAGTATTTTTGTTACTAAAAATATTTAAAACATCTTTTTCATGTTTGTGGACCCCATTTCTTGACTGAAATTTGATTATAGCCTGTAAAATCGTCCGTACGTGGATTTCGGTCAATTTTTGTTTGGAATTTAGAAAAACTTAAAACTACAAAGTTGTAGAGAATTGAATTTCCTGTGCAATGGACATAAGATTTTAATTTTTCTGATAAAAGGGTTATTTATTATGAATTATTGAAGTTCCGGAATAATTGATTTTTGAGGTTTTAAATAATTTTTAAAAGAAAAATGTTTTTTTCATTTATGGGCATGTGTTAAATGACCGAAATCAGCTGGTAAGGTAAGCGTAGGAATTTAATTTATAAATATTATTATTTTATTAAATTTTCTGCTTTGGTGTTCTAAGCATTTTCCTATAAATAGGGTGCTTAAGTTAGAATTGAAAATCACATCAGAAACTAAAGTTTTCTCTCTCTATATTATCGAGCGTATTCTTGTGAGTATTTTGGTACTTTGAGTGTTACTATGCAGTGCAAGTTCCTTCAGCACTATATACAGTATTCCAATCAGAAGTACTGTCTTTTTGAGGTAAGGGATGTTATTTTTTTTTTCGTAAATGATATTATTTCTTTCAATATCATTATGCCGAAATAATTGTCTGAACTTTTTATCAATTTTGAAACTTTTTTTGTCGGAGTTACTATTCACGTATACGGCACTATTCACGAATACGGCACTATTCACCGAAAAATAAAATTCTTTTTGTCTAAGATATCTAGTATGGATACTAGCTTTGATTGTATCCATGTTTTAATCTTCATTCTTGAATTTTACTCCACTATGGTTATTTATGAATTATTTTTGAACTTGGATTGTTTAAAGTACGAATCCTTAATAGTTATTCTTTTGTTTCACTGGATTCGTTTTCTTTAAAATATTTTTCATCGTCCTCAGTCCTAAATGGTGATATAACTGAATATCTTTGGCATGTAGTGTAAAGATGATTAATTTTCTGATGAATATCTTTGGCCGTAGTGCAAAGATGTATAGGTGTTGAGATGAACATGACCAACTGATGAATATCTTTGGCCTGTAGTGCAAAGATGAATATTTGATTTAAGATGTATATTTATTGATGTTACAAGGATAAAATATTGATGATGGACTTTTAAAATCATAGAAGATAGTAGATTTCATTCTCTACGTAACTCTTCTAATGAATTATTATTTTCGCTGCGAATATTGATCTAAAACTTGTTGTCTATTGTATTCTATTAAATTTTTTCCTGTTGAGGACTAACGATAATTTGTTCTATATTATCTTAGTCATAATATACTGGGCTAGTTGAGCTCACCCTTTTCCTTTTTCTTCTATTTTTCTTCTCAGGAGGCGAGAATGTAGCGAGTACTAGTCGGGGTATGGAATGAAGGTTCTAGAAAGTTGTTTAGTAGTCCTCACCATATTTATAAAATAATGTATCAATAATTGTAATGAGGACTTATTTGAGTGTGGATATTATTTAGAAAATAATATTTATATTTAAAGTCACAGTTTATGTGTTGTCGTATTTTGCACGACAATTGTATTAATAAAGTTATAGTTGTTTCTGTACCATGTTTTGGCGACTCAGAATGGGTGATGTATGCCTATTTTGGGGGCGTCATAGTATTCAAGCTACAGGAAGCATCGATATTCACGCTGAAAAGTGTGATGAATAAAAACAGTTTGACTAGTCTAATTTTGTGGCCTTTGTAACTTGAGTTAGTAAGCCCTTAGGGGTGTCTCTACACCTAGTGCCTAAAGCCAACTGGTTTTGGAGTCATTGGTCCAATGCTTTACATGGGTAACTCTGAAAAGCCTAAGAAAACGAGACATTGCACAAGTCAAGAAGAAAAAAAGAAAAAAATGATTTTGCTTCATTTTCATTGTAAAAATCCTTAGTAAGAGTTACATCATATGCACATACATGCATTTACATGGAATTAATTTTTTTGAAGGATGGTGTCTAAAATAAAGATTGAGTATTTTTGATAAAGTGAAAGTGTGATTTTGTATTTAATCTTGCTTATGTATAATGTCCATGGATATTTAGAAGTTTTCTTTCTATTTCATAACATGTTGAACTCAAAAATATTTTTGAATTTTCACTACAAGAAAACATGTTATCTCTGATGGAATTAAATCCGACGGAATGTATTCAGTCAAGGTTAATATAAGACCGACTGAATATTACGTCGATAGTAATTTTGTCGAATTTAGGCTATACTCGACAGATATCCATCCGAATTAATTCCTCACCTTGGCGCCAAGCTTTCTCGCCAGCGTAGTATTAAGGTCGACGAAATATGTGTTACTCTCGACGTAATAGTTTGTCGAAATTATCTTAGAGTCGACGGATTTAAGGCCGACGGATTTTTGTTGAAAATATGCTTTAAAACCTATCGTTTTCTCCAGCCGCCTCAGTCTCTCATCTCTCTCTCACTCTCCTCAGTCTCTTAATCTCTCACTCTTTCATTTCTCATCACTCCGACCACCACTCTCTCATCTCTCATCACTCTGATCGACCACCACCTGCGCCACCTCCGACCACCACATGCGCCACCTCCATCCACCACCTGCGAGCACCACCTCCGACCACTGACCTTTTACATTTCAGAACGATTTCTCATTAAGGTAAAGTTTAATTTATGTTTTAATTTTAGAATTTTGATTGTGTTGTATATGAGTAATTTTAACTACTGAGTTGGGAAATTAATTGAAATTCGTATAAATGATTCGTAAATTAGATACTGATTGTGCTGTATTGTGGCTACTGATTTATGTTTTCATGTATTCATGAAATTAAATTGGTTGCTGATCATTTGGGTAATGGAAATATTGTGTACTGATTTTAGGTTTAGAAATTTTGGGTACTGATATGCTTAATTGACTCAGTAGGACTGATTTTGGGCATTCATAAAATTGGTTACTCACTCATATGCTTAATTGACTCAATTAGGACTGATTTTGGGACTGCCTTAATTATTTGGGAATACCTTACTTATGTTGTGTATATATGAATTATGTTTGCAATATTATGTTTTTATCTTGCCTGATGGTTCTTACTGATTTGGTATATTTTCTATTTTTTTGACGGAATTCTTATCAGAATTCTTCAATTATAATATATGTGGGCCCTGCTTTATTTTATTTATGGATTTTAATTAGTTTTCGATATTAAAATATACTAAGTAACATTTACTTATTTTACTACTAATAAAATCAATTGAAATAAAATAATAAAACAAAACAAAACAAAATAATATAAATTGAAACAAAATTAAAAAAATAAAATAAATAAAACTTGGGGTATACTCACTGCAAACCCTCACGAGACACAACTCGTCCACTTGGGGTAACCTTGGAATTTAAAGGCTTGTTGCACATGCTAAGTACAATCGTGTTTCCTACGATAATGGGGTCATATTTTATTTTATTTTATTTTATTTCCTATTTATTTTACTCAAGGACGAGTAAAAAATAGGTATGGGGGTATTTGATATACACATTTTTTTATACATTTTAATAGTTCCATATTTATTATTTTATATACTTATTTTATTTAACTAATACATTTTATTTTGTTTTGTAGGAGCAAATAAAGGATTTATATCTAACCTTTAAAGATGAAAAAGGACTCTTAGATGATTACTATATAGAGATGGAAGTCAAGAAGGAAACAAGAGAAAAAAAAAGGGAACAAAACTGTCCAAGTTCAATGAACCTAAATTAGGGCACAAATGTATTCTCCCTATAAATTGGCCTCTTGTTTTAGAGAGGAGGACACCACTTGTTATTTTCTTTTCTTTAGTTTTTCACTGGTGTAGAAAAGAGTAATATATTTAGAACTTGTGTCTTATCTCTTATTCCAATCATGTGTGGTACTACTGTCAGGGAGTATTTTTAATTTTCTTTTGTTGATATAATAGAAATTCTCCTTTTAATTATTTTTCTTATTTCATGTAAATAGTAGTACTAATATTATTTATTTTTATTTTTAATTCCATGACTAGCTAAATGAAAATTGGTCCAAGTATTTGAGATAAGTCATTTGATCTAATCTAGTTGAATTATTTCTTACTTGTTTTTAAATTTATAGATATTCGAATATAAATTGGTATACACAATTTTATATATCTATATTTCATCTATTTATCAAATAAAAAGTTATACTTAGACGCCGCAAGACTATGGAGATATTCCTCTACGGCCAGAAAATCGAACCGTACGATTCCTTATAGTACTAAGTAACTTTTTATTGATATTATTTACATACATATTGTAAAATAGATAATACACTTGATAGTTCAAAACGACATAGAGATATTCCTCCAAAAAGCTCATTCAAACCGAATTTGAAAATTTAAGTGATCTATTGAAAATATTTATATAAATATCAATTGTGAAAATATAAATTATGTCACACTTAGACGTCAAAAGGCTACAGAGATATTCCTCTTAAATGAGAGAATCAAACCGTACGATTCCTTGTAGTACTAAGTGATTTTATTTATAAATCACATAATAGATAAAATATTATTATATATTATCTGAGTTAAACAAGTATATTTGTTATATCAAGTTGTGCTTAACTAATTAAACTGTTATATTTGATAATCATTGCTTAAATTGATTTATTCCTTTTAAATACAAGTATTTGAACACAACCATTTATATAATACTTGTTAAAGAATATCTGAGAAACAAATCCTTTTAATTCATAGAAAAATACTCTTTATTATAAAGAATAAATAATTCTTTATATTGTATTAAAATCATTTATCTGCTTATACAGAAGCATCTTTGAACAAAAACTAAAATTTACCTATGTGCTTATTCAAGAAGCACTTTTCACACAAAATATAAAAATTATTTAAACTTTTATAACAATCACTACTACAAAACAGTAAATAGATAATGCGGAAAAAACGTTGTGGTTTCAGTTAGAAAAACGTCGTGGTTAAGGGTGTCATCTATTTGACACCCTTACACAACGTTTTTAAAACGTTGTTAAGCACAATACACAACGTTTTTTAGGAAAAAAACGTTGTAGATTTGTTTTCCAAAAATTAGCAGATGCTTAAAAACGTTGTAGAAAGTATGATTCTACAACGTTTTTTGGATAAAAATATTGTTGTTTAGTATATCAGACAACGTTTAGGCACATTTACACAACATTTTTAAAATGTTGTAGATTAAAAAAAAAATTGTGATTCACCTACATTACCAATGCACCTGCAATATGCTAATGCCATGATATATAGTTAAAATGTCTAAATTCTCAATTAAATTTAAATCCAAAATGAATCAACCATTCAAAATACATCCCAATTTTAGTAAAAATTGTATCCAACATAATTGCATAAATAAAGCTTTAGACACTATTAAAGCATACTAGCACCTGTTTGCTAGAACAGAATGGAAAAATGGTTTGAAACAAACCTTAAAATTGAACTACAAAACCACAACACCAAACAAAGATAAAGCATGTGTATTGAATTAATTTAACCAAATCAACACATTATAATTGGGAGATCAAGGGCATTTATAATCCTGCCACTGCTAGCAGTAATTAAAATATTAGAACAAGCCTTCCATAAAGGTCTCACATACTGCACAATAACACGTACTATTTGGGTACTACAAAGTTGCATCCTGCTCATATAAAATAAGCCTGTAGCTATAACAACAATATAAAGTGTTATGTTCAAGAGAAACATCTTTAATCAATCAGACTCTATATGAAGTGTTATGTTCAAGAGAGTTCACCCTTCCCTCCTGTTTCTTCCTTCACTCAAGGCAACAAAGTCTTCAGCCTTCTGATGTAAGTACTCAAGTCAAACGTTGTGACTGCATTAATCCCTCTGTACTCTATTGCTGCAATGTCATAAACTCTAGCAGCCTCCTCTTGAGTACCTACAGATAAGCCACTTGTTGATCAGGTAAACAAAACCTCTTCTCTTTTTTTTATCATATTGAATACGATACGACTCATTGCTTCATACTCAGGTAAACTTGGTAACTTACTGTAGGTTCCGAGGTAGAGATACTTATTCCCAAAAACTCTCCCTATTCTAGCTTCCCATCTTTCATTGTGATGGTGCCTGCATTTTTAGTCCCAAAGACAATAGGAGTATTTAGAATCCTATATTTACCTCAACAATAATAAAGAAGTTATTTCATTGTATGCACTAGAATTTACCTTGCGACTCCTCTGTACTTGGACACCTCTCTTGAAAAGCCACTGCTCTTTCTGTAACAAAGAAAAAAAAAACCAAATCAATGTTACCATAAAATATATAGACTTATGTTACATGTAATTAACTAGATAGATAAAGTGTTAGAAGTGGAACCTTCTTAGTGAGGTTAGGTACTCTTCTTTTGTTAAATTCTGCATAATTCCAAGTTCTATGTTGTAATTAGAGACCTGATGAAGAAAATTCAAAAATGTTGGTGAGAACTTGGAACTTTTATATATACAAATAAATCCACTAGTATAATATATAAACATCACAGCTGACGATTATACCGGGAAATTGGTAAAAGTTGATGTCCCCCAATACTTCAGTGCAGCCAAGTCATATGCTCGCGCTGCAGATTCTTCTTCATCATAAGCTCCTGAAAGATTTACAGCACCAAGATTGTTATTTTATGAGGTTTGACCATAATAATAAATCAACTTTAAATCTTAATTACAACTCACCAAGATAAACTGTCCAGTTCAACATAACAATATTCCAAAGAGCAGCCAACACAAGAAAATAGAAACTTCATGTTAGGGGCCAAGATTTTTGTTATAGAAATATAATTACAATGCATAAACTTGGAAAGATAAAAAGTAATAATTACATACAACATTCTCATCAGTTTGTAAGTTCCCCATGTTTTGACCTTCAATCACCGTTTCAATTCCAGGACTGCACAGATGACAATAAACAAAGTACTCATCCTCCTACCAGTAAAAGGTAAAAAAACAGCAAAAATAATGAAAACTTCACCTTGAATATTGAGATCCACTATACAAACAGAGCCTGAATCGGTGAATCCTCCTGAGTGCATGCGTACGGTTGGACCAGCTAGAAAGGATGTCCTTGAATCCACAATTGCAGCACATCCACCCTCACACAGACCTGAGAATTACAATAAGGATAAAAAATCAACTAAGCATCTCCTTCTCCTCATCACTATTAGGTGGATAAACCCAGGAAACCCCAATCCACAACACCAAGCATTAGTGACCTTTAATTCGGAGGCTGTAGCAAAGAGAAGAAATAAAGTCAGATTAGACCAGTCATAACAGATAAAAATTATCATGATCAATAATAATATCTAACCTCAAAGTACTTTGATATATCCTTATTTGCTCGACAATTTCTTGCCTCTTCTTCACAGCTACATGGTTGAAGCCATGTTTCAACCAATTAAAGTCATTACATGAATAACCTGATGTTCTTCCCTATTTCTCAATAATATCAAAAAGTTATCTTAAACCTCAAATCAAAATTGAATGGAAAAGGTTTAATATTACGCCAGCTTTTTGGCAGTGCTTCCACTTGCCGAATCAAATGATTTCAATAGAATTTACAAAAAGCTTTAATCTGCTACCTGAGCAATAACTGAATGTACAATGTTACTGATCATTTCCAACCAATATCAGCCAACAGTTGGTGTCAGTCACTAAAAATCAACACAAGAAAGAGAAATAGAAGCAAAATTAGAATTTAGAAATGAATTAAGAAAAGAATGAAATGATTTAATTACCATGGTTGGCTTCTGGGGGTAGCCTTAAACAGTACAGAACAAAACCAAGCAGATTCGTCCAATCCCCAATGCTCAAATTCTTCACCCATTCAATCCCCTCCTTCGTCCCCTCACACAATAATCTCTCAAACCCCTAAACCCAACCATTCTTAGGGAGAGAAAAAATTCCCACAAATCATGAAGAGAGACTACCCATAACCTAATCATAGCACCTTCTCCACAGGTTGTGGTGGTGGCATCGGTGGTAGCTCCTCCATCAACAATAGCGGCGTGTATTCAAATGGGAACTCTAAGATGTGGGAGGAAACTGAAAAAGACACCGGAGTTGATGAGCTTTTGGCTGTTCTGGGCTATAAAGTTCGATCATCTGACATTACGGATGTTGCCCAGAAACTCGAGCACCTCGAAGAATGAGCCAAGCTCAACAAGATGGTCTTTCTCATCTCGCTCGCGATACCGTTCACTACAACCCCTCCGATTTATCGTCTTGGCTCGAATCGATGATTTCTGAGCTCGACCCACCACCACCAGGAACGGATCCATTTCTCGCCCACGTCGACGGCTTGAGATGTGTCCAACTTTGGCAGAAGAGATCGATAACTAAGGTTTTGGTTTTGTGAGGAAATCTAGCAGAGAAAGACATAGCAAAGAAAGACATTATTAGAAATATAACTCAACTCCGTGTTTTAATTTTAACTTTTCATTTAAGAGCTCCGTGTTTTTTACAAACATAACGTTTTAAATAAAATGTTATCAGCTTAAAATCAAAAATTACTCTTATAAATAGATAACGTTTTTTATATGTATTTATAACGTTTTGTTAAAAAATATTGTAAAAAAAATACTACAACGTTTTTTATAAAAACGTCATCTTTTAAGTGTTTGTCTATTTATAATTTTGTAGTAGTGAATGCATAAATTTACATATTTGCTTACTTAGAAGCATTATTTAATCTAAGCACAAATTATTATCTGCTTACTAAGAAGTATATTTTCTCAAGTATAAAAGTATTTGAACTTTTATAAATATATTTGCTCTTTAATTGATATCTGCTTATCTGAGAAGCATCAATCTATACTAAATCTTATCTGCTTATTTTTTAGAAGTAAATTGTTGTGAAATCATTTGTAAAAAAAAGGGTAGAGTTAGTTTATTTTATGTACTTGTGAGAAAGACAAGTAATTCTTCGACCAAAACCAGAGTCTTAGAGAGGTCAGCTGCTAGTTGAGTCTCTAGTGAACTTATGAGGGGAGGAAGATGCTGTTATTTCAAGACCAGGTCATAGAATAGAACTGAACTCAAAAGAAGTACAACTAAGCTTGAGGAGGGGTTAAATGATTTTTAGGTCAGTCTACATTAAGCCGACTTACTAATGGGTCATTGAACTTTTTTTTCTTACAGTCAACTCACTGAACTTGTATTTACTAACAAAAAGTTTACAATTCCATTAAGTCTGTTGACTTTAGACAGAATTTGACACATAAGCTGCAGATGTGTACAAAATTTCTGATGTGGCACGGATCAGTCCCACATGTGGCTTTCATTATGTGGAAATGGAGAAAAATTTACAAATGTAATAATATAAATTAGAAAAATTAGTTAAAAAAATAAGAAAATAAATGAAAAATATATTCAATTATTTTGTAATTAATATCAAATGAATTTTTATTTAATTCTTTATAAATATAATAATATAAATTAGAAAAATTTGCCAAAAAATAAGAAAATAAATGAAATATATATTCAATTATTTTGTAATTAATATCAAATAAATTTTTATTTAATTCTTTACAAATATAATAATATAAATTAGAAAAGTTTGCCAAAAAATAAGAAAATAAATGAAATATATATTCAATTATTTTGTAATTAATATCAAATGAATTTTTATTTAATTCTTTACAAATATAATAATATAAATTAGAAAAGTTTGCCAAAAAAAAGAAAATAAATGAAATATATATTCAATTATTTTGTAATTAATATTAAATGAATTTTTATTTAATTCTTTACAAATATAATAATATAAATTAAAAAATTTGCCAAAAAATAAGAAAATAAATGAAATATATATTTAATTATTTTGTAATTAATATTAAATGAATTTTTATTCCTCATTGTCTTCAACTCTCAGAAAAATAACCCACTTGTTGAAGCAGCTCAAATCGATTCCGATTTCGATTCCAGCTTCAAGCTCACCGTCGACGCCTTTCAATGGCCGGCAACGGCGTCTGCCTACAACGGCATAGAGCTGGAGCTTGACGAAGACCAAGAAGAAGGGATTGAGAGTCAAATAATGGACTGGAGATCTCAGTACTAGAGATCACTGCACTATTATATTTCCTGTGGAGCGCTCTCTGCGAATAGGATTTCGTGCCCGGCTCGGTCCGGAAGGTCGTATTATACGCATAATTGTTACAGATGTAGTGGCCCTGCTCATCCTTATACTAGAGGCTGCTCTGCTATAACCCGTTGCAAAAGATGAAGAAAGACGTAATCCTATTTCAGTGTTTTGGGGGTGTTTCGAATACATAGTTTGTGATATTAAATATTTTGTATTGTTGCGAGATTTATCTCTATGTTGGTAACCAGATTTCTTGAATTTATTTCGGATGAAGTCTTGCGATTTGTGCCAAGTTGTTTAGCTATGAAATGGGCTGAGACGTTGTTCGTTTGTATTCAGTATTGTACTATTGGCTTAGATTAAGCAAATCCCAAATATTTCATTTATTTTCTTATTTTTTGGTAAACTTTTCTAATTTATATTATTATATTTATAAAGAATTAAATAAAAATTTATTTGATATTAATTACAAAATAATTGAATATATATTTCATTTATTTTCTTATTTTTTGGCAAACTTTTCTAATTTATATTATTATATTTGTAAAGAATTAAATAAAAATTCATTTGATATTAATTATAAAATAATTGAATATATTTTTCATTTATTTTGTTATTTTTTACTAACTTTTTTAATTTATATTATTATATTTGTAAATTTTCCTCCATTTCCACATAATGAAAGCCACATGAGACTGATCCGTGCCACATCAGAAATTTTGTACACGTTTGCAGCTTATGTGTCAAATTCCGTTTAAAGTCAACAGAATTAATGGAATTGTAAATTTTTTGTTAATAAATACAAGTTCAGTGAGTTGACTGTAAGAAAAAAAAGTTTAGTAACTCATTTGTAAGTCGACCTAAAGTACAGTGACCTAAAAAGCATTTAACCCGCTTGAGGAGGGAGTTGGAATTTTGCTGTCCAAGATAGATTAGTTGGGAATAGTTGGAAGTTTGTCTATAAAATTTTGTAAAGGCTTCTCCGCCTGTTGAAGGAGTATTTATTACTGATAGTAATAGGATCTCAAGTTCCAAATAGGAATTTGAGTCTGGACGTAGCAACATACCAGGGATGTATGTTGTGAACCAGATAAATCTTTGTGCATTGTGTGATTGAATTTTTACTGTCTTGCATATTAATTTCTAACACTGCAAATTAATTATCCAAAAATTCAAAAAAACCTAAGATAATTTTTAATCTATAATAATCTATTCAACCCCCTTCTAGATTATTATTGGGCTTTCAATTGGTATCAAAGCGGTGCTCTTTAACTTGTTTGTGAGTCTTTTATAATTTTCAAAGAGGTGGGTATCATGAAATATTCACCAAGTGGGAGAATATTAAGATTCACTTATATTTCTGTGGTTTCAACTAATGGTCATTACGATAGGGTAGCCAAGGACAATGTGTAATTGGGCTTCAAGATTTATTAGCAATTCGGTCTTGAGTTTTACTAATATATTGGGTATTATGGGTTTGAACTCATGTTATAGTTGTTCGGATTTTCTAGTTATTATAAAATTAACATTGCTTGGTATATGGATTATTATGTGAAACATTTTATAAATACATCAAACAAACATGAATAGACAAATTAGTGAATCTCAGTATATCGTGTATTCTCATTTTTCTATGCTTCATATAATATCAATGTGAATAATTTTTCAGTGGAATTATTTTGTCAAAGATTTGAGGATCATATTGCGGTCTGGCAATACTGCAATCTTCAATCAACTTCGCTTAGAGCCGGCCTTGGCCTAGGGCTACCAGGGCTACAGGCTTGGGCCCAAAGCTGGAGATGGCCTAAATTTTTTTAAAACATGGTGATGTTTCTGATGTTGATGCAACAGGTGTAATTAAAATAAACAAATAAATTCTAAATAAAAATATGAAAGAAATGATTAGTCTTTAATAAATAAATAGAAATGATCAATTTTATCATAGCATATATTTTGTTTGTATATATATAATTATATTCTTTTATATTTAAGACTATTATTTAATTTCTTATTAAGAATGATGGAACCCCTTTTTCCTTATCTGTTATGAATTAATTTTCGTTCCAAAATTAAGATAAATTTAGACTTACTGAAATTAATTTCATTTTTTTGGAGAAAAAAAAGTAATATACTTTCGTTTAAGTTTTGAAAATAACAAATATAATTATTATTGATATTTTATAGTTAGTTTACAATTGTTATAGGTGTTTTTATTAATAATAAATAATTTTCTACTTATTTTGAATTTTAAAATTTTATAATTATATTTTAAAAAATTAAGGTACATTATTAATTTTGGTAGTAATTTTAAGGAATTGTTAGAGTTTGTGACCAAGCACACTGCAAAATGCGTGTACGAGCGAGGTAAATAAATAAATCGCGTTTTAAATAAACAAATAAAACTTTTAAATGTATTTATAATTTTTAGATTTTTTTTTACTTAAAAATGCACTAAACATAAACAAAACCCTAAACCGTATAGAAAAAGAAGAAGGGACGGAGGAGAAAAAAGTTGAGAAGCTAAGCTTGTAACGACCCCAAAATAGGTCCGTTCCATCCAACCTATTCTGAGTCGCCAAATACATGGTACAGAAAACAACTGTAACTTTATTACAACAATTGTCGTGTAAAATACAACAACACATATGCTGTGAGTTTGGATACAAATATATACCAAATGTGACTCATGTTCCAATCGTGGACATCACCTCACAATGACACCTTACATAAAGGTATAGTCAAAAACTGTTTTAGAAATTAGAATCTTTGGGAAGTGCTTAAGGAAACCTTCGTACATGGGAGGCCATGCGTCTAGGTTATGATAGATATCATATGGCCACAGAATTATCCTTGGTTTACCCAATAGACCCCAAAGAAAAACGAGAAGATTACTATCATATTCTTCCCAATGGTGAGTCTTCTCTTGACTTATCATTATCTCTACTGTCTCTAATTGAGAATTATAATTCAAACAAACACCAAGATTATATAGGTAGTGCTCGTATATATACTCAGCAAGTGGATGAGCACATCCCTGTCTTATTATGACACGAGGTTGTATGTCGTTAGACATCTTGTATGATAGTGGCAAACCACCCTTCCAACGTTGGGTACACCTTACCCTATTGGATTCACCAAATATAACAACTAAATGAACTTTTCTATACTGCTTCGGGAGAACATCCACAGCTAGAGACCACTGTTCTATTTTCCCGTTACCCTCGCTCGACCCAGCTACACTCTTATTACCTGAAAGGAATTGTGAAGCAAAAGGGTGAGCACAACTAGCCCAGTAAAGAATATCATGACTAAAGATAATTAAATTATCAGTAGCCTTCATCAATAATAAATCAGAGATTTAGAACATATGGTAAATGATAAAAATTTCAACCATAGTTGCAGCGGAACGAGCAATCCATTAGAAGAGTCAAATAGATTATAAAGTCTGTTATCTTCTCCATGTTAAAAATCCATCAACAATATTTTATCCATGTAACATCACTCAACAGTTCCTTTCCACAATCATATGAATAACTCATAATCATAATTGTGACTATAAATTTTTCTTCGCATCCAGGACGAAGAATATTTTCATCACCTGTCTTTACCTGAAACATCAAAGATCATGGTTATACCAAATCACAATTCCTGTTTATAATCATACTAACAAATTCATCTTTGCACTACGGGCCAAAGATATTCATCAACAAATCATCTTTGCACTACGGGCCAAAGATATTCAACAACAGTTCATCTTTGCACTACAGGCCAAAGATATTCATCAACAGGCCATCTTTACACTACATGCCAAAGATATTCATCAACAATTCATATTTGCACTACAGGCCAAATATATTCATATCTCAAAGAAATATATAATCATTTCAGAATTTATATAAACAATAATTATAACCATGTTGATCAATTCACCTTTGCACTTAAGCTTAAGATATTCAATTATAAATTCAATGGTCATGATCATACCAGTCACAATTCAACTTTGCACTACAGGCCAAAGAGAACCCTAGTCATGATCATACCAATAATCTATCCATCTTTACACTCCAGTGAAAGAGAATTTCAACATCAGGGTTATAAAAATGTTATATATGATGATAAACATAATATGATCAACATATAGTTTTAATCTCAAGAGTAATATTCGTAACTCATGAATAGTAACCCCGACACAAAAGATAGAAATTCTACAATAAAATTCATACCAATATTTCGGTATAATGATATTGAAAGAATAACATTACTTAAATTTATAAACAATTTATTTTAATTGTTTACACTTTACTAATTAATGCATTTAATCATCATAAAATGCCAACTCTTACAATTTCATCATCAATAACCAAAACCCTCATCAAAAATCTGCATATACCTCATATAGGATTCTCAAGCCATAAAATCCTATTTTCCAATTTTCTTTCTTCACAAAACATATTTAATTCATTTACTCATAACTAAACCATTTTCATGAAAAATACCAAATCAGTTCCAAAAATATTTCTTTTCTGGGATTTAGCATAATATAGTCCCATAATGAACATATATTTTTCTCAGAATTTTTAAAAGTCATTTACTATTTTTCATATGGCCAAAATAGCCGAATATTTAGACATTTATCAAAAATTGTACTTTTGTCTAAAAATTCTGAAATTTACAGAGTATACTTCTATCATATACATGTACTCCCAATAAAAATTTTATCAATTTTGGAGTTAACCACAAGGAATTATAAGCTGTTACTTCTAAAATAGTCTTTTCTCATAAAATTCATAACTCTCAATCTATACATCCAAAAATCACCATTTTTGGACACAATCAAGAAAACTCATCAAAATATCATTTCAAATTTTTCCAGAATTTTTGAAGATCAGAAAAATTACGAAACTGAAAATCATAACAACCCTTAAAATCCCTTAATATCCCTTACTATCCCTTACTATCCCTTACCTCAAAAGAGCAGTACTTCTGATCGGTATAAGGCTGAAGGAAACTTGCACTGATGAATAGCAACTCACCAAGTATCTAAATACTCACAAAATACACTCAATAATCTAGAGAGAGAAAGAGAGAAAGCTTATGTTTCTGGTGTGATTTTCAATTCTAACTTAGCCCTCTATTTATAGGAAAATTTTGGTAGGTTTGACCTGCAACCTGATGGCTTTACCTGCTACTATTCCCACCCACCACATTTGAAATATAATTCAGCACATTTCTTCACCAACCACAAGTGGGGCCCACCAATTCTAGAATTTTCCACTAAAATGATAAACTCCGAAAATTCAACAATTTCTGAACCAGTCATATCGTAAAATTCATAACAAATCATACATTCATTTTTAACGGTTCAAAATTTGTGGACATATACTCAACTTATATATGTATAACATATCCAAATATTACTACGATCCAACGGTCGGATTAAAAATTATAACCCCCGCAAAATATCTCAAAAACCCTGATTTTTAATACCTCCATTCCGACAAAAATACTGATAAAAACCTCAACATTAACTCCTTCATTTTATCCACAAAAATATATCCCTCATTTATATCCACATAAAATAAATATTTTCTTATCATATAAATCAATAATTAATTATTCACAAATAATATTACAGAATCACATTTATGACAACCAGGCCGTTCCCAGGAAAGAGGGGGCTTTCCAATAAGGATTTTTCCTTACTGGCGCGCAATTAGATGACCAAACCTCTCCTTAGACAGAACTTTCTAGACATTGACAATAATATTATCTAATAATATTATTCAAATAATATGAATTATTGATCTGATAAAGGAAAATACTGTGCAGCAACAATTATTGAAACAACAATAATATAAAATATTAACGCAACAATTATTGAATCAATAAAATAAAATATTAAACAGTAACTACTGTAACAATTATTGAGTAGTGCCTTCTTACGTAAGAATCAATAATTTCAAAAATACTGTGCAATACCGTGTGCTACTGTGCAATAACGCGTATTACTGTATTTTAATCACCGGGTATTCCAACAGTGTTAACGGTAACAACTACGCCGTTATTTGTAAAAACTTAAATTTGTCGTTTTCGTCACCCGACAGTTATTCTGTTATGGGGCCCACAAATAGCTGCGCCGTCGTACGAATATTCCCCGACAGAAAGAATATTCCACGACCAAACGAATATTCCCCGATAACAATGATTATTTTATAACCACTTGCTTATTTTGAAAAAAAATCATATTTCATTCATAACTTTAAACTTTTATCAATTTAACCATTTACTGAATAGTAATTATAAGAAAAATTGAATACTTTTATTTCATAAAATTCGGGGTCTTACAATCTCCCCTCCTTATGAAATTTCGTCCCCGAAATTTACGTACCTGGTATTTCAAAGAATTGAGAATACATTCCTTTCATTTCAGATTCCATCTTCCCTGTCATCATAATTTCTCCATTGCTCATCTCCTGCATTTCATATATCATTCTAGAATACAGCTTCAAAACAAGGGTTAATTTAGCAAATTAACATATCACATAATATCCCGATATTATGACTGACCAACAAATAAGCTTAGGTAGGACACACTAGCGAAGGATTTACTCATCTCTCCCCTCCTAGTTATATTCCCCGATCTCCGCCAGAGATCATATCCCTAAGCTCTGATACCAAATGTAACGACCCCAAAATAGGTCCGTTCCATCCAACCTATTCTGAGTCGCCAAATACATGGTACAGAAAACAACTGTAACTTTATTACAACAATTGTCGTGTAAAATACAACAACACATATGCTGTGAGTTTGGATACAAATATATACCAAATGTGACTCATGTTCCAATCGTGGACATCACCTCACAATGACACCTTACATAAAGGTATAGTCAAAAACTGTTTTAGAAATTAGAATCTTTGGGAAGTGCTTAAGGAAACCTTCGTACATGGGAGGCCATGCGTCTAGGTTATGATAGATATCATATGGCCACAGAATTATCCTTGGTTTACCCAATAGACCCCAAAGAAAAACGAGAAGATTACTATCATATTCTTCCCAATGGTGAGTCTTCTCTTGACTTATCATTATCTCTACTGTCTCTAATTGAGAATTATAATTCAAACAAACACCAAGATTATATAGGTAGTGCTCGTATATATACTCAGCAAGTGGATGAGCACATCCCTGTCTTATTATGACACGAGGTTGTATGTCGTTAGACATCTTGTATGATAGTGGCAAACCACCCTTCCAACGTTGGGTACACCTTACCCTATTGGATTCACCAAATATAACAACTAAATGAACTTTTCTATACTGCTTCGGGAGAACATCCACAGCTAGAGACCACTGTTCTATTTTTCCGTTACCCTCGCTCGACCCAGCTACACTCTTATTACCTGAAAGGAATTGTGAAGCAAAAGGGTGAGCACAACTAGCCCAGTAAAGAATATCATGACTAAAGATAATTAAATTATCAGTAGCCTTCATCAATAATAAATCAGAGATTTAGAACATATGGTAAATGATAAAAATTTCAACCATAGTTGCAGCGGAACGAGCAATCCATTAGAAGAGTCAAATAGATTATAAAGTCTGTTATCTTCTCCATGTTAAAAATCCATCAACAATATTTTATCCATGTAACATCACTCAACAGTTCCTTTCCACAATCATATGAATAACTCATAATCATAATTGTGACTATAAATTTTTCTTCGCATCCAGGACGAAGAATATTTTCATCACCTGTCTTTACCTGAAACATCAAAGATCATGGTTATACCAAATCACAATTCCTGTTTATAATCATACTAACAAATTCATCTTTGCACTACGGGCCAAAGATATTCATCAACAAATCATCTTTGCACTACGGGCCAAAGATATTCAACAACAGTTCATCTTTGCACTACAGGCCAAAGATATTCATCAACAGGCCATCTTTACACTACATGCCAAAGATATTCATCAACAATTCATATTTGCACTACAGGCCAAATATATTCATATCTCAAAGAAATATATAATCATTTCAGAATTTATATAAACAATAATTATAACCATGTTGATCAATTCACCTTTGCACTTAAGCTTAAGATATTCAATTATAAATTCAATGGTCATGATCATACCAGTCACAATTCAACTTTGCACTACAGGCCAAAGAGAACCCTAGTCATGATCATACCAATAATCTATCCATCTTTACACTCCAGTGAAAGAGAATTTCAACATCAGGGTTATAAAAATGTTATATATGATGATAAACATAATATGATCAACATATAGTTTTAATCTCAAGAGTAATATTCGTAACTCATGAATAGTAACCCCGACACAAAAGATAGAAATTCTACAATAAAATTCATACCAATATTTCGGTATAATGATATTGAAAGAATAACATTACTTAAATTTATAAACAATTTATTTTAATTGTTTACACTTTACTAATTAATGCATTTAATCATCATAAAATGCCAACTCTTACAATTTCATCATCAATAACCAAAACCCTCATCAAAAATCTGCATATACCTCATATAGGATTCTCAAGCCATAAAATCCTATTTTCCAATTTTCTTTCTTCACAAAACATATTTAATTCATTTACTCATAACTAAACCATTTTCATGAAAAATACCAAATCAGTTCCAAAAATATTTCTTTTCTGGGATTTAGCATAATATAGTCCCATAATGAACATATATTTTTCTCAGAATTTTTAAAAGTCATTTACTATTTTTCATATGGCCAAAATAGCCGAATATTTAGACATTTATCAAAAATTGTACTTTTGTCTAAAAATTCTGAAATTTACAGAGTATACTTCTATCATATACATGTACTCCCAATAAAAATTTTATCAATTTTGGAGTTAACCACAAGGAATTATAAGCTGTTACTTCTAAAATAGTCTTTTCTCATAAAATTCATAACTCTCAATCTATACATCCAAAAATCACCATTTTTGGACACAATCAAGAAAACTCATCAAAATATCATTTCAAATTTTTCCAGAATTTTTGAAGATCAGAAAAATTACGAAACTGAAAATCATAACAACCCTTAAAATCCCTTAATATCCCTTACTATCCCTTACTATCCCTTACCTCAAAAGAGCAGTACTTCTGATCGGTATAAGGCTGAAGGAAACTTGCACTGATGAATAGCAACTCACCAAGTATCTAAATACTCACAAAATACACTCAATAATCTAGAGAGAGAAAGAGAGAAAGCTTATGTTTCTGGTGTGATTTTCAATTCTAACTTAGCCCTCTATTTATAGGAAAATTTTGGTAGGTTTGACCTGCAACCTGATGGCTTTACCTGCTACTATTCCCACCCACCACATTTGAAATATAATTCAGCACATTTCTTCACCAACCACAAGTGGGGCCCACCAATTCTAGAATTTTCCACTAAAATGATAAACTCCGAAAATTCAACAATTTCTGAACCAGTCATATCGTAAAATTCATAACAAATCATACATTCATTTTTAACGGTTCAAAATTTGTGGACATATACTCAACTTATATATGTATAACATATCCAAATATTACTACGATCCAACGGTCGGATTAAAAATTATAACCCCCGCAAAATATCTCAAAAACCCTGATTTTTAATACCTCCATTCCGACAAAAATACTGATAAAAACCTCAACATTAACTCCTTCATTTTATCCACAAAAATATATCCCTCATTTATATCCACATAAAATAAATATTTTCTTATCATATAAATCAATAATTAATTATTCACAAATAATATTACAGAATCACATTTATGACAACCAGGCCGTTCCCAGGAAAGAGGGGGCTTTCCAATAAGGATTTTTCCTTACTGGCGCGCAATTAGATGACCAAACCTCTCCTTAGACAGAACTTTCTAGACATTGACAATAATATTATCTAATAATATTATTCAAATAATATGAATTATTGATCTGATAAAGGAAAATACTGTGCAGCAACAATTATTGAAACAACAATAATATAAAATATTAACGCAACAATTATTGAATCAATAAAATAAAATATTAAACAGTAACTACTGTAACAATTATTGAGTAGTGCCTTCTTACGTAAGAATCAATAATTTCAAAAATACTGTGCAATACCGTGTGCTACTGTGCAATAACGCGTATTACTGTATTTTAATCACCGGGTATTCCAACAGTGTTAACGGTAACAACTACGCCGTTATTTGTAAAAACTTAAATTTGTCGTTTTCGTCACCCGACAGTTATTCTGTTATGGGGCCCACAAATAGCTGCGCCGTCGTACGAATATTCCCCGACAGAAAGAATATTCCACGACCAAACGAATATTCCCCGATAACAATGATTATTTTATAACCACTTGCTTATTTTGAAAAAAAATCATATTTCATTCATAACTTTAAACTTTTATCAATTTAACCATTTACTGAATAGTAATTATAAGAAAAATTGAATACTTTTATTTCATAAAATTCGGGGTCTTACAAAGCTTGCCCACAATTGTTCCACAAAAGTTCTTGTGTGAATTGAAAAGTTATTGTGTGAATCTTGAAAACGCTTTAAAACATGGTGATATTTCTGATGTTGATGCAAAAGACTTATTTTCATAATAACAGGTGTTGCAAGTGATGTTACCAAAAGAAGCATATGAAACAGATAAACCATTGACATCCATTAAAATTCTTGAGTTTGTAAAGAGTGTGGATATGTTTCCTAATGTAATGGTTGCTTATAGGGTATTATTGACTATACCTGTGACTGTGGCATCTGCTGAAAGAAGTTTTTCTAAATTAAAATTATTGAAATCTTACTTGCGGACCACCATGACTCAAGATAGGCTAAATGGATTAGCGATATTATGCATTAAAAATGATATGTTAGAAAACATTAAATATGATAGTATAATTGATGATTTTGCATCTAAAAGTGCAACAAGAAGACATTTTAAATTATGTTTTGTGGTTCAGAATTCATTGCAATTTTTTTAGGTACATGTGATGATTCTTTGCTTCGATTAATTGTGGAGGATGAAAAGAAGATTGATCAAATCAAGAAATGCTTATGGAGATTCGGGAGGTAGCATGCAAACTCAAATATGCAGTTTTCGTTTTTTAATGTAATGTTTACAATCCGGGGTACTCTTTTTCCTTCGTTTGAGGTTTTGTCCCATTGAGTTTTCCCCAATCAAGGTTTTAATGAGGCCACAAAGTGTTCTTCCTTATCTTTTGTAAATTCTTATAATTTTAATAAAATTAATTAGTTGATAATTTATTTATTTTTTTGTTTAATTTATATAAAAAGGCACACTTAAGAAAATTTGCCCTGGACCTTAGAAAACTCAGGACCGACTCTGACTTCTCTACGTCTGTTGGAGGACTGTAGTACAAAATATTCAAGAGATTGATGCTCAATAATGTGATGCAGCATGTCGCTCTTTCTAAATTATTTCATTAGCATTGACTAGTATGCATGCACTTGCAAGGCGATGGTGTTTATTTTTTCTTATTTGATTATTTATTTTAATAAAAAGTTATCATGCATTATATTTAAAATTAATTAACAATTTATAATAACATGATATTATATTATGACACATTTTAAAATTTTTGAGAATTATATATATATATATATATATACGTAAATATCTTTGTAACAATTAAATCTCTATTAATATAATTAATTTGATACCCCTAATATCCGTGATTTGGAATATATTGTCAATTTGTACATTATACGTAGTCAATTTGAAGGGTCTATTTTGTGTCTTCAATTGCCTTTTGGCCTGGCATTTTCTGTCCTTAAGACTTCAAGAGATTTTATTTATTTATTTTACATCAAGTTACTTTCTTTCTCTAACGTTTGAACAAAAATATGGTAAGCATTTGCTATCTGTGTGTTGGGACTTGGGAGTAGAAAATTGCTGTTACTACTCTTCAGTGGCGGAACCAAAACATTTTTAGAGGGGGGTCAAAACACATCAGTAAAAAAAAATTATTCATTGACGCTTGGAGTGCTTTTTTTAAATTTATTTTGCCCAATTGTAGTATTTCACAATATCCTATTTCAACCCTTGTCAACCTTTGAGTTGCGAGTCTAATGGCTTTATATATATATATTAATTTCCTCCGAATTATGGGACTATTAATCAGACTTTGAAGTTTTAGTCAACTGATTAACTACTTTTATGGATAAATTACAAATTATAATATTATATATTCAAAACCTTATATTGTGGTTCTGATCATCTTCTTTGGAGACAACTGAGAGGAGACAACTGAGAGCAAGTAAATGAATTAAGTTATTCTCATTTACAAAAAATATTGATACTAAGAAATCAGTAAGACAAATGAGTGCAATATTAATTAATTAATTATCAAACTTATTTAACATTATTTTATCTTATAATAATATTATTAATTTATTATAGGTGGAAGAATATAAAAAATTAAATAAATTAATACCATCTCATAATAAATATCAAATTTAACTTATATTAATATGCTTTAAATTTGAGAGTCGGATACCCCTTAGACCCCCTAATTCCGCCAGTGCTCCTCTTCTTTTAGTGGGTAGAAAATGGTCAAGGGAGAAAGTGAATGTCCATATTCGTTGAGACCCATAAAATTGGTACATACTCGGTTAAGAAGAAAATAAAAGCATGACCCAATAATACATAGCCGCCAGACCGATAAAATTAGTATACTCACGTGTCTTTTTGTAGTACTATTCTCAAACAATTTATACATGTATTATACTTTGTTCGAAAGTATAAAATTATTATTAAATTTTAAAAATTAATTTAAAATATTTTTAAACTCAAAATAATTCATTAACAATTATAAATATTACAATAAGTTGTACTTTTATAGATAATTAAAATTAATAAAAAGTTAAAAATCATGTCAATTTGAAGTTTGAAAATGAGTTTATCTAAAAATTAAAGAATACTTATCATATTAAAAACTTATAGTATTTCTTCCAACTTAAGTTTTTTTATTTCTTTTTCTTTTTTAATATATTTATTTATTAATTCTAGAAATTTTTAAAGTGCATAATATGCAAGATTAATTATTTCTAATTATATTGATCGTTTTTGCTCAAAGTTCCTTTCATATTTACCCCGGTTGGTAAAAATAAGTCGCTAATGGATGAAAGGCAGTCAATTTCAGTAGTCTTAATTGTTGTCTTATGCCGTCATTGTTGACGAAGAACCTTCCCACTGGCGTCTCTACTATACTGTACTCGACAACTCTTATAGTATCTTAGTTTCAAAATTGAACATCCATATTTCAAATTTTAAAATTTATTTTATAAATATATAAAATTACTGCAAAATGATTTATAAAGATATATAATTATTTTCTATTAATTAGAAAACTATTACCAGAAAAACTTATTTAAGATACTGCGTATATTTCTAATTTTATAGAGTAAGAAATATTATATATGACGTCTTAGATAGGTGGCAGTTCTCACTAACCCATTTTGTGCGTTACTAAATTATACTCCCACCGTTTTCAATTATATGACTTTTATAGACTTTGAAAGTCAATTAAAATTATAAATTTATTGTCCGATAATTCTTAATAAATTATATTAATTTACAATTTAAAAAGATCTCAAATAGACTATTTAATTTTTTGTATATATATTTTAAAATGGAGGGAGTATTATCTTTTAAAGTATATATAGGTTATAAGTTTAAAATTTAGGTCCCGAACAAATTTAATAAACTGACTGTTATAAGAACAAAAATATACAGATATCAAGGTTTCGTTTATTAGAGTAAAAAAAAAAGAGAGTATCGTTTATTACCCAAAAAAGAGAGTATAGTTACAAAAATTATATAATAAAGCATAAAAGTACTTTATCTAGAAACATATGATAGAAAATTTCACATAAAACTCTCTTGGTGGTTATTGCGAGAGACGCAGCCGATATGTCATAATTGGAAGTTTGTGAATACGTAGTAGCGGGCATGCACGTGATGGGCAAGTATATATAGTGAACTTATGAGAGACCTAAAGGCTACCAAATCAGTTTAGATATTGCTTCTTCTTTCTGCTCGTCTTTGTCTTTGAACAATGGGTAAAGGTGGTTGCTCTATGCCGGTTGCCGGTACTGGTGAGGACAAGAGAGGTGGAAACGAAAATATTTTCAACCGAGTTCCTCATGAAAAACCTCCATTCACCCTATCCGACATAAAGAAAGCGATTCCACCACATTGTTTCAACCGTTCGCTCATTCGCTCTCTCTCTTACCCCTTTTACGACCTCATTGTTTGCTTCCTTCTTTACTACGTCGCCACAAACTACATCCCTCTCCTTCCTAATTATAAACCCCTCTCTTACTTGGCATGGACTGCTTATGTGTATGTTCAAGGTTGTTTCATGTTTGCCATATGGGTCGTAGGCCATGAATGCGGCCACAATGCCTTTAGCGACTACCGCTGGGTAAATGACACTGTTGGCTTTATTCTTCATTCTCTTATCCTCGTCCCTTACTTTTCTTTTAAAATTAGCCACCGTCATCACCATGCTAACACTTGTTTCATCGACCGTGATGAAAATCATGTCCCTCCATTCAAGGACACAATTCGGCCACATTACCGTTACGTCAACAACCCACTTGGCCGAGTTTTTGTCATTGCAGTCAACCTTATCGTAGGATATCCTTTATACATGACCCTAAATATCTCTGGACATACATATGATCGGTTTACAAGCCACTTTTACCCATACAGTCCTATGTATACTGAAAGCGAGCGCGTTCAAGTCGTCTTGTCTGATTTTGGTTTACTTGCTGTTGCTTATTTGGTATGTCGTTTTGCCCTAGTAAAAGGATTTGCATGGGTTATGTTAGTATATGGAGCTCCATTACTTGTTTTGTGCGCGTTTCTCGTGCTAGTAGGTTTCCTGCATCACAATCATCTGTCGTTGCCTCACTATGATTCTTCTGAGTGGAACTGGTTGAAGGGAGCTCTAGCCACCATTGACAGGGATTATGGAATCCTAAACAAAGTGTTCCATCACTTAACTGACACCCATGTGCTCCACCATTTGATCTCAACCATCCCTCATTATCATGCAGAGGAGGCCACCAAAGCAATCAAGCCATTGTTAGGGGATTATTATAATTATGATGGCACACCATTCTACAAGGCATTGTGGAGAGAAACCAAGGAATGTGTCTATGTTGAGGCAGATCAGGAAGGTGACAAAAATAAAGGTGTCTACTGGTTCAAAAGCAAACCTAATGTTAAATCTAGCTAGAGATTCACTTAAGTTCACCTTAATTCGTACAAGTCTGTCTCCTATTATGAACAATAAAGTTGTATTATGAACAAAAAAGGAATCATTTTCCGAAACATTTCGGTTTTGTGAGTCTGACATCCTTTCGATAAGCTATGTAAGTTTGTCTCCAATATATTATGAATAATAAAGTTCTATTATGCTCTAATAATTTTAAATATTATGTATGATAACTTGGAATAACAAAGTTCCTTGATTAGTATATCTGCCAGTACTTGATCATATGTACGAAACTGGTAACAAACTGATCTCTCCCGTTAGTACTCAATTTCTCTCTTATAAAATAACTAGTTCGTAACGAAATCTGATGTGATAAAATTATATACTGCAAGTGCACAGCGTCTATTGTAGATTTGGCAAGTGCAGGTCGAACCACGGAGAATAGATCAATTCTTTAATATATCTTTTATTAATATTTTAGGCAAATTAGAAACAAAAATGGTGGAGAAGATTTATTAACTAAATTAATAACGAAAATTATTAATGAGAAAAGATATCTAGGAATTAGAATCCACCAAATATTAATATAATAAATAATTTCTTATTTCCTAAATTAATTCCCAAATTATTTTCCCTTCCCTTTAAAAATAATGATTCATATAATTAATATGGGCAAGCATAAGTTATGAAAAATTCACAGATTAACTATAACTTATCAAAACCTCGCAATCAATATAGGAATCATATGCAATTTATGCGAAGGAAAACATGAATGCGAAAATAATTAGGCATTAGTTTCGGAACGGAAAGAGAATATTATTATGAAATACCTAATTTCATCATCATCATAAGTATTAGAAATTTAGCTAGTCATGGAATTAAAAACAAAAACAAATAATATTAGTACTACTATTTGCATGAAATAAGAAAAATAATTAAAAAGAGAATTTCTATTATATCAATAAAAGAAAGTTACAAATACTCCCTGACAGTAGTACCACACATGATTGGAATAAGAGATCGATAAGACACAAGCTCTAAATATATTACTCTCTTCTACACCAGCGAAAAACTAAGAAAAAGAAAATAACAAGTGGTGTCCTCCTCTCTCTAAAACAAGAGGCCTATTATAGGGAGAATACATTTGTGCCCTAATTAAAGTTCATTGAACTTGAACTGTTTTGTTCCTGTTTTTCCTCTTGTTTCCTTCTTGACTTCCATCTCTATATAGTAATCATCTAAGAGTCCTTTTTCATCTTTAAAGGTTAGCTATAAATCCTTTATTTGCTCCTACAAAACAAAATAAATATATTAGTTAAATAAAATAAGTATATAAAATAATAATTATGGGAATATTAAAATGTATAAAAAAATATGTATATCAAATACCCCCATACCTATCTTTTACTCGTCCTTGAGTAAAATAAAAATAAAAAATAAAAAAAAAAAAAATACGACCCTATTATGGTAGGAAACACGATTGTACTTAGCATGTGCAACATGCCTTTAAACCCCAAGGTTGCCCTAAGTGGACGAATTGTGTCTCGTGAGGGTTTGCAGTGAGTATACCCCAAGTTTTATTTATTTTATTTTTTTAATTTTGTTTCAATTTATTTTATTTTATTATTTTATTTCAATTGATTTTATTAGTAGGAAAATAAGTAAATATTACTTAGTATATTTTAATATTGGAAACTAATTAAAATTCATAAATAAAATAAAGCAGGGCCCACATATATTGTAATTGAAGAATTCTGATAAGAATTCCGTCGAGAATTCCATCGGAAGTAGAAAATATACCAAATCAGTAAGAACCATCAGGCAAGATAAAGACATAATATTGCAAACATAATTCATATATACACAACATAAGTAAGGTATCCCCAAATAATTAAGGCAGTCCCGAAACCAGTCCTAATTGAGTCAATTAAGCATATGAGTGAGTAGCCAATTTCATGAATACCCAAAATCAGTCCTACTAAGTCAATTAAGCGTATCAGTACCCAAAATTTCCAAACCAAAAATCAGTACACAATATTTCCATTACCCAAATGATCAGTAGCCAATTTCATGAATACATGAATACATAAATCAGTAGCCACAATACAACACAATCAGTAGCTAATTTATAAAGCATTTATACTAATTTCCATTAATTTCCCAACTCAGTAGCTAAAATTACACATATACAACACAATCAAAATTCTAAAATTAAAACATAAATTAAACCTAACCTTAATGAGAAATCGTTCTGAAATGTAAAAGGCCGGTGGTCGAAGGTGGTGCTCGCAGGTGGTGGTCGTAGGTGGTGGATGGAGGTGGCGCATGTGGTGGTCGAAAGGTGGCCCAGGTGGTGGTCGATCGGAGTGATGAGAGATGAGATAGTGGGTGTCGGAGTGATAAGAAATTAAATGAGAGAGTGAGAGACTGAGGAGAGTAAGAGAGAGATGAGAGACTGAGGCGGTTGGAGAAAACGATAGGTTCTAAAGCATATTTTTGACGGAATTCCGTCGGCCTTAAATTCGTCGACTCTAAGCTAATTTCGACGAACTATTCTGTCAAGAGTAACACATATTTCGTTGACCTTAATACTACGCTGGCCGGAAAACTTGGCGCCAAGGTGAGGAATTAATTATGACAGATATCCGTCGAGTATAGCCTAAAGTTGACGAAATTACTATCGACGTAATATTCAGTCTATCTTATATTAACCCCGACCGAATATATTTCGACGGATTTAATTCCGTCGGAGATAACATGTTTTCTTTTAGTGAAAATTTAAAAATATTTTTGAGTTCAACATGTTATGAAATTGAAAGAAAACTTCTAAATATCAATGGACATTATACACAAGCAAGATTAAATTCAAAATCACACTTTCACTTTATCAAAAATACTCAATCTTTATTTTAGATACCATCATTCAAAAAAATTAATTCTATGTAAATGCATGTATGTGCATATGATGTAACTCTTAGTAAGGATTTTTACCATGAAAATCAAGCAAAATCATTTTTTTCTTTTTTTTTCTTGACTTGCGCAATGTCTCGTTTTCATAGGTTTTTCAGAGTTTCTCATGTAAAGTGTTGGACCAATGACTCCCAAATCAGTTGTGTCAGGAATAAGCATGTGAATGCTATTCCTATTTATATATGATTTGATTATGATATATATACATATGAATGAATAATATGCAAGTATGCTTGCATTAAAAAAAGCTGTAAAGTCCTTTGATAGATACTTGAAATATGTGTACAAGGACTTAGAATGAATTGATCAAATATGTTAGGTTAATCCTACATATGCAAAACAGCTTTGTAAAGTCCTTAAAAAGAAATGATGTACAATGACTATAAAAATAGAAAGATCAAGCTTGTTAGGTTGATCTAATGATGTAATAGATAGGCTTGTCTGATCGTCGAGCACTGCACCAGAAGTCGTAGTCTGCCAGAAGAGTCAAGGTTAACTCGAGAGCTATCGAGGCAAATAAGAGTATGCAAGATAGTAGATCTCAGAGTTCGTAGACTGCCAGGGGAAACGAAGAAGGATCGTAGTGTATCGAGTAGATCTTCCTCGAGATCGTAGTATGCTGAGGAAGTCATGTTTAGAATCGCAGAGACAGCCTGCCTACGAGTAGAGTCTACTGATGCCGAAGCCAAGTCAAGGATCGTAGATCACACTCTGAGTTCGTAGAGTCCGTTGATTACATGTAGAGATTGTAGTCGAGCAAGATCAGATGAAGACAACAAGCACAATGCAGAAATCGTAGAGTGTCAAGATCTGATCTCGAGATCGTAGTGTCTACACAGCCGAAGCTGAATCGTAGAGTGCAGAACTACGACCTCAACAGAAGTGCTCACAATGCCAAGGCAGAATCGTAGAGCATATACAGTTCTCAACAAATGAGCACTCCCAGAATATCCAAAGGAATGAAGCCTCTGGTTGGCACTGCAAAGATGCATTCCACCTTCAGGGAACCGGAGAGCACTCAACGAATGGCATACATGTTAGTAGAAGATCTAAGCACCAACCTAATCGGCATCAAGATTGAGTTGTAAGGCCATTTATGATGAAGTCTTCCACGAGGAGATCCAAAGAAGACTTCAAAAGCTGACTAAGGAAAGTCAGCAAATGCAGTAGCTATCAAGTGAACAGAAGACAACGATCTTGGAAGCAACCAAGATCGTAGTGTTTGCCAAACAAAGAAAGAACTGATGGAAGGTGAACCAAGATACTGGTCAGCCTCTGAAGAGCAAGGCTAAAGTGATTAAGTGCAGGGTCAGTTCATTGATGATAAGTGAACGGGAGATCACAAGGAGAAAGCAAGCTGGACGCGCCACAAATCTGAAGTGTCTTGATATTCAGAAGGGGACCAGAGTAAGGAAGTAGGCCATCAGTCTCTGAGAATAGTCGAAGCAAACAGAAGTATTGAAGCACTGCACAATACAAGGAAAAGGTGTTTTACATTGAAG
This sequence comes from Panax notoginseng, assembly GCA_016801055.1. Taxonomy (NCBI): domain Eukaryota; kingdom Viridiplantae; phylum Streptophyta; class Magnoliopsida; order Apiales; family Araliaceae; genus Panax; species Panax notoginseng. The sequence continues at coordinate 20,507,929 of CM029019.1, read as the reverse complement.
ATCCAATCAACACTCTTCAAGATCGTAGTGTTAACTCTACCAGTCAATGAGCAACACTCAACAAGACACTACGATTAGGTCCTCAAAGACGTGCATCAGAATCGTAGAGTTCGAACACCCGAAGACTGAAGCATTGGCAACGGTTCAATCTGAAGGGTATTCAGACAAAAGCTTATTGAGAGCATCGATGCAAAAGGACAACCTCTGATCGAGAAATCAAAAGGAGATAATAAAGTCTTCAACCTACCCAAGACATTAAAGTGACAACTCTGACGGGTTGGTGAAACAGTAGACTACAATGTCAGATAAAGTATGACATGTCACATCAGCAGTCTACCTCTGTCAACTCGAGATCTGTGAAGATATTTGAATAGCCTTCAACGGCTACTTTCCAACATAAAGATTGGGAATGAGTATAAATCTAGAAGAGCTTCAAAGATCGAAGGTTGCTGGAGTTGCCGAGTTTGGAGAGAAGGTGGACTGATCTAAACCATGCGAAATAGGGAGTCCGAAGGCTCACTCTACGACCCACCAAGAACACTCAGATACATGCAAAGGAAGAAGTAGAAGTGAGAGTTTTACTATGTAGAAGTGAGAGTTCTACTACAAGAAGAGTGTTCTGAACTGTTGAGAAAAAGAAGTGCATCATGTCATCTTGATATCCATCATGGGAAGACTCTAAGTACAATAGAGAAGAGCCTACAATCATCTTAGCAAGTCCATCATGAGAAGACATCAAGTAGCAAGAAGGGAGATCACAAATGCCCTCTTGGTGTCAAGCATGAGAAAGCTTCTAAGTACCTAACAGAAGAGCTTACAGTCATCTTAGAAGCCTATCATGTGCAGCCATCAAGTACCAAGGAGAAGGATCTTCAAGGTAGTTCATAAAGGGATCATCCGAAGTGGTTGAGTAACCGAAGAAGCTGAGCATCATGCAACACTCAGCTGCACTTCAAGGATGATCAAGCCAAGCTACTAAGTATAGAAGATGTTCAGAGCATGAAGACATCTTAGCAGCTCAGCACCGTCTCCAACAACAACAACAAACAAACAAACAACAGCCAGGGCGTGAGGGGTCCTTGTCCGGAGGGACTAAATGAAGCAGGGCCAGAAGGGTCCTTCTCCGGAGGGACTAAATGAAGTTCCAAGCCTGCTGGGCTTGAAGAGTTCCTAGGGAACTAGAGGAGTCCTAAGGCTGCTGGCCTTGAAGAGTTCTTAGTGAACTGAAGTCCCAAGGCTGCTGGCCTTAAAGGAATCTTAGTGATTCAGGGTGCTGCCCTTCCTTAGTGGAAATCCTGGTAGTTGAAAGCAGAAGAGTAGATTAGGAGCTTGAGTCTCTGAGCCACTTAAAACCCCTTGTGTCTTTTACATTCACTATAAAAAAATGGGGCTTCAGTAACAACCGATTTTCATTGCTAAAGGTGCCAAATTTCGTTGCTAAAAGCTTTTGAAAACGACTTTATTGTCGTTGCGTCTTTTGTTGCGCAATCAGCGTTGCTAATTGTTCCGCAATGAACGTATTTTTTTCGTTGCCAAAAGTAATACATTTTGCAACGAAATTTGGCTTTCGTACAGATACATCGATCCTTTAGCAACAAAATGTATTGTTGCAGAATAATTTTTAATTTTGTTGCTAAAAACCCCATTTCGTTGCAAAAGCCTGGTAATTGGCAACGAAATGAACTCTTTATTTTTGCAACGACCATGCATTTTCGTTGCAATTGACACCAGTTTGCAACGACATTTTTCGTTGCAGTAAATTATGAAAATTGTTGCCTAAGCTTACTTTCGTTGCGGAATGTAAACTTTTTAGCAACGATTTTCGTTGCAGATTATATTATTTGGTAACGACATTATGCTAAATCAATAACGAAAATGTTTGTTGCTGATTATTTTTCAATAGCAACGAAAGTCGTCGATTAGCAACGACATTATATGTTGCCGTTTCTTTATATGTGCAACGAAAGTTAATATGATTTGCAACGATAAAAAATGTTGCCTTTTATGTTAGTATTAACAACAATATCCTCTCCGTTGTTATTAGGTTAATTTTTCGTTGACAAATATTATATTTTTAATGTCATTAACAACGAAAATTTGTTGCTAAATATATAAAAAATTGTTGCTATATTAAAACTTGTTCAATGCTTTGGTAACGAATTATATTGTTACCAAATCAAAATTTGACATTCTTTTTTTGTACCTGACTGGCTTAATGTCCCCATAACAAATAATGGCAAAAATACAAAAAACTAAAATATTATTAACTTAATAAAATCATCCACTACATAATCATTCATTATCTTTACAATGAACCATCTTACGCTACCACAGTTCTTTAATCAAAGTATATATCTACATATATAGAGATAGTACACTTCATAATTTCGTCCCTTGTCTTCCGTAAACGTAACACGAAAATTTGATACCCAGTATTGTAAGGCAGGTCGTAGAAGCAGTCTTCCTGCACATATTTTAAAATAATAGCAAGTCAGAAAAATGAAGCAAATAGATCACCAGATGCAGTTAGTGCCAAAATCAATATACAAAGACAATAGAGTTGCTACGTGGTACTAATGTACACCGTATTGCTCATAAACAGAAAAGACAAATAGGCAATCACAATATCATTCGCTACAAATCCAAATAGAAAAAGAACCTTCAGTGCGACTATATGATTGCTTTGTTACAAGAAAAAATTAGAATCTTAATCGGCCATTTCATGAACCTTAACTGCTCGTGTGCTGCATGTCCTGTAGCATCAGGGTCAGCATGTCCAACTTTGGGGCACTTTTTAATAAGCATCATGCGACAATAGCAAAAGAAAATATTTTCTAGCATTAAAAGGAATCATGAAATGTACAATCTGGCAGTGACTTGTACAATTGATAGCATGTAAAACCCCGAAACCAAATTCCGTCTTAATCTAGGACTTCTCACCTTCAAGATCTTTACTCTTAAACTTAAGCATGGTAATTCCTCCCTCCCTGACTACTGGAGCCTGGCCCCGGCCTAATGGGATGGGTTTGGAAGTAAACTGAAAACTCAATAGGGTTCAGGTCAGGTAAGGTATGTTACATTACTCAAATATTCTATTTAAAAATGATAAAGTTAATTTCCTTAAAACAAGATAAATAGCAGTATGACTATATTTCTTAGCCGATTAGACAGAGGGAGTATAATATTAGCCTCACACATACATATTAATCCAATTGTTTGGTATCACACATACATATTAATCCAACTGTTTGGATACTTCTACACTAGAATTGAAATAGACAGAGGTGATTTTGACAAGTACCATAAATTAGACTGTGTTCATGTCAAAGAAAAATGATGTGTTACAAATCTTATATTTGACACTGAAGTTTTCACTTCTAATTGAATACTTATTAATTCATGAAAGTTTGCAACCATGATGCTTGCAAAATTTAAGACTATCAAGCAGAAACAAGAAAAGCATACCACAGAAGGAATATTAAGGCCGCGAGCAGCAACATCAGTACATAACAATATGCCTTTTTCTGCTTTACAGTAATCAAAGAAGGTAGAGGTTCGTTTCTGCTGCTTTTGCTGCCCATGAATGTCGAAGCAATCCACGTGAATGTACTTGAGTAGTTCTGAGTGAAATTTAACTGAGTTAACTAAAGAGAAGAAGACCATCACTTTCTGTGATTGATGCCGCTTTAGAAAGGAATAGAGAAGAATAAATCTTTTGGCACTGGGCACAACACAATACCCTTGCTCCAAGCCTTCATTAGTGACCTGCAGTGCATCAAATGTTGTCATATGGGAATTGAATTACAGTTTAATTGATATAAAAAGTTATTTTCACTGTTTCTTTAGTCTTTACCCTCTTCCTCTCATCATCTACGCCAACGTAGACATGATCTTTCAAGGATAAGCGTGCAAGATCTGCAACCTGGCAAAGAACAAGAATGATTCAAATCAACTAAGTCCTTCAGATAATAATAGAAACAAAAAACTAATTTGATTTTCACACAATATTTTAAGTTAAAAACAAAAAATTATGTTTCGGACCCAGGTAGAAAATTTAATAACAAGTATCTGATTTGAGGATGTCAAACCTTCTTGGTCTGAGTAGCAGAAAAAAGAGCTGCTCGCCTCTCCTGCACATTAAGTAACATATTTGTTCATTATTCAATGCATGATACCAATAGGCAGTATACGGCTCCAACTGCTAGCAAAGCAACATTACTGAAGCCACAGAGTGAAACACAACAAGGTAAGAAATATCCCAAGTGCAGTTATATATATAAACTGTAATACAAAGAGAAAGCCACCCTCCTACTTTATTGTTAGGACTTAGGACATCAAAAATACGGAATGACCAATATTATCCGTGCAAGTTTACATACAAAAATATGAATCATATAGTAATCTCTATGTATTGCATGTCAACTATTAACTGTCATCCACATCTCACATATCAACTTCAGATAGAAAATACTACATGAGTTTCCATTTTCATTGATCCTCCCATTACACCTTTTATCCCACTCCCTATAATGAGCCCGCAAGGCACATGCACGTACGCATCGCGTGCACGCGTGCACGCCTGCACGGTGATGCTTCTCAACTTTATGGCAAAGCAATGCCACAAACATTATGACCAGATCCATACAACCAATATGGCTAACTTAACAGTTAAAAATTCTAAAGACAGTTTGTTGAAACTGGGCATTTGTGAACAGTAGTTGGTCATGCCTTGATTTCAGTATATAAAAAAGGATGCAATAAACTGAAAATCATACAGAAATCTCAGCCTACCATTAACCCTAACAAGCATATAGGAAAAATCATCTCAAAAAAGTAAAATAATTACAAAACCACACATTTCTTGGTGTTCATCCGAAACATGCAACCCAATCGTACTAGCTTGCATTACAACAGTCATTACCTGGCCCTGTTTTTCTAGTGTCTTCTCACATTCTATCTTCTCTCCTCCTTGGGGCACAAGTGATGATTTCGTCAACTCTCAGAATCATCTCAGCAGCTTCAGTTGCAGAAAGCAATACAACCTGCTTGACCTTGAAAGCCTCAGATATTCCCAACGCCGCCATATCTCCAACCTGAAAAAAAAACCAACAATTAAATAAAATAGTACAGATTTCAAAATATCAAATTATAAACAACACTTTTACACCGTTCAACTTAATCTGCTACTTACAGTTCCAGCAATGACATCAATCCCTGCATTGCTTTCCTCCTTGTGGTGCTCTGCACGGAGTTGTGCAATCAAATTAGCACTGTCCAATCCAGCATTATCTGCAATTGTAGTTGGAATTGCAATAAGTGCCCTTGAGTAAGCATCAATAGCATGAGACTTCTTCCCAAGAGTCGTCCGTGCCAACTCATCAACTGCCTTTGCCATCACCATCTCAGGCCATCCACCTCCAAACAACACCCTGCTATCATTTACTCCCAATAGACTCCAAAGAAAAATGAGAAGATTACTATCATGTTCTTTCCAATGGTGAGTCTTCTCTTGACATATAATTATCCTGGGTTAACCCAATAGACTCCAAAGAAAAATGAGAAGATTACTATCATGTTCTTTCCAATGGTGAGTCTTCTCTTGACATATAATTATCTCTATTGTCTCCAATTAAGAATTATATTTCAACCAAACTCCAAGATTATATAGGTAGTGCTCGTAGATATACTCAGCAAGTGGATGTGCACAACCTTGTCTTATGATAACACGAAGTTGTATGTCATTAGACATCTTGTATGATAGTGGTAAAACACCCTTCTAAAGTTGGGTTCGCCTCACCCTATTTGATTCACCAAATATAACTATTAAATGACGTATAAAATATAACACACGTATCTAAAGTTCTCAATAAAGTTATTTTCATACTATTTTAGAGGAAACCTCAACAGCTATCGACCACCGTTCTATTCCCTTGTTACCTCCGCTTGACCCAACTATACTCTTATCACCTGAAAGGAATTGTGAAATAAAAGGGTGAGCAAAACTAGCCCAGTAAAGAATATCATCACTAAAGATAATTAAATTATCAATAGCCTTCGTCAGTAATGAATTAGAGATTTAGAACATATGGTAGATGATAAAACTTTTCAACTATAGTTGCAGCGGAACGAGAAATCCATTAGAAGAGTCAAATAGACCATAAAGTCTATTATCTTCTCCATGTTAAAAGTCCACCAATAATGTTTTATCCCTGTAACATCAATCAATAGTTCATGTCCATAATCATGTGAATAACTCATAATCATAATTGTGGTTCTAAATTCCTCTTCGCACCCAGGACGAAGATAATTTTTCATCACATGTCTTTACCTGAAATATCAAAGATTATGGTTATACCAAATCACAGTTAATGTTCATAATCATACTAATAAATTCATCTTTGCACTACGGGCCAAAGATATTCATCAACAGTACATCTTTGCACTACAGGCCAAAGATATTCAACAACAGGTCATCTTTGCACTACGGGCCAAAGACAGTAAATGACAGCAGAGTGTTGTTTGGAGGTGGATGGCCTGAGATGGTGATGGCAAAGGCAGTTGATGAGTTGGCACAGACGACTCCTGGGAAGAAGTCTCATGCTATTGATGCTTACTCAAGGGCACTTATTGCAATTCCAACTACAATTGCAGACAATGCTGGATTGGACAGTGCTAAGTTGATTGCACAACTCCGTGCAGAGCACCACAAGGAGGAAAGCAATGCAGGGATTGATGTCATTGCTGGAACTGTAAGTAGCAGATTAAGTTGAACGGTGTAAGACCCCAACTTATTAATGAATAAAATCAAATTTTCTCTAAATATTATTGTGAATAATAAGGGGTTAATTTGATATAATACTTTGGTTATGGGTGAAATGTGCAAATTTTGTAAAATAAGCAAGTGGTTAAAAAATATTCATTTTGTCGGGAAATATTCGTTTGGTCGTGGAATATTCTTGCTGTCGGGGAATATTCGTACGACGGCGCAGCCTTGTGTGGGCCCCATAACGAAAAGCGATTGGATGAAGAAAACAACAAGTATAAGTTGTTTATAAATAACGGCGTAGTTGTTACCGTTAATACTGTTAGAATACCCGGTGGTTAAAATACAGTAGCACACGGTATTGTACCAATTATTGATTCTTACGTAAGAAGGCACTACTCAATAATTGTTACAGTAGTTATTGTTCAATATTTTATTTTATTGATTCAATAATTGCTGCATTGATATTTTATATTATTGTTATTTCAATAATTGTTGCTGCACTGTATTTTTCTTTATCAGATCAATAATTCATATTATTTGAATAATATTATTAGATAATATTATTGGCAATGTCTAGAAAGTTCTGTCTAAGGAGAGGTTTGGTCATCTAATTGCGCGCTAGTAAGGAGAAATCCTTATTGGAAAGCCCCCTCTTTCCTGGGAACGGCCTGGTTGTCATAAATGTAATTCTGTAATATTATTTGTGAACAATTAATTATTGATTCATATGATAAGAAAATAATTATTTTATGTGGATATAAATGAGGGATATATTTTTGTGGTTAAAAATGAAGGAGTTAATGTTGAGATTTTTATCAGTATATTTGTGGAAATGGAGGTATTAAAAATTAGAGTTTTTGAGATATTTTGGGGGGGTTATAATTTTTAATCCGACCGTTGGATCGTGGTAATTTTTGGATATGTTATACATATATAAGTTGAGTATATGTCCACAAATTTTGAACCGTTAAAAATGAACGTATGATTTATTATGAATTTTACGAGATGACTGGTTCAGAAATTGTTGAATTTTCGGAGTTAATCATTTTGGTGGAAAATTTTAGAATTGGTGGGCCCCACTCTTGGTTGGTGAAGAAATGTGCTGAGATTTTTATTCAAATGTGGTGGGTGGGAATAGTAGCAGGTAAAGCCATCAGGTTGCAGGTTAAGTCTGCTTCGGCGTGCTAACATTTTTCTATAAATAGAGGGCTAAGTTAGAATTGAAAATCACACCAGAAACAAGTTTTCTCTCTTTTTCTCTCTAGATTATTGAGTGTATTTTGTGAGTATTTAGATACTTTGAGAGTTTCTATTCATCAGAGCAAGTTTCTTTCAGCCTTATACCGGTATTCCGACCAGAAGTACTGATATTTTGAGGTAAGGGATATTATTTTCTTCTTAATGATATTATTTTCTTCAATATCATTATGCTGAAATATTGATATGAACTTTTTATCAAATTTAGAACTTTTTGTGTCGGGGTTACTATTCACGTATACGTTACTATTCACGTATACGATACTATTCACGAATACGGCACTATTCACCAAAAAATAAAATTTTCTCTTTTTGTCCAAGATGTCTATTATGATTACTATCTTTGATTGTATCCATGTTTTAATCTTTATTTTTGAATTTTGCTTCACAATTGATTATTATGAAGTATTATTGATCTTGGATAAACTGTTATACGAATCCCTACTATTTGTCCTTCTGTCTCACTGGATTCGTTCTCTTTAAGATATTTTTCATCATCCTCAGTCCTAAATGATGATATTACTGAATATCTTTGGCCTGTAGTGTAAAGATGTATGATTTCTTGATGAATATCTTTGGCCTGTAGTGCAAAGATGAACAAGTGTTGAGATGAACATGACTGACAGGTGATACAAATGAATATCTTTGGCATGTAGTGCAAAGATGAATATTTGGATAAAGATGATCATTAATTGATGTTACAGGGATAAAATATTGATGATGGACTTTTAAATCTTAGAAGATAGTAGAATTCATTCTCTACTTGACTCTTCTAATGGTTTGCTGTTTCCGCTGCAGTTGTTGATCTAAAACTTGTTGTCGATTATATTCTATCAGATTTTTCCCTGTTGAATACTAATGATAATTTGTTGTATATTATATTAGTCATAATATTCTTTACTGGGCTAGTTGAGCTCACCCTTTTCTTTTTTGTTCCATTTTTCTTCTCAGGAGGTGGGAACATAGCAGGATCTAGTCGGGGTATGGAGTGATGGTTCTAGAAAGATGTTTTAGCAGTCCTCACTATTTCTATAAAATAGTGTTTGAATAATTGTATTGAGGACTTATTTGAGTGTGAATATTGTCTAGAAGACAATATTTGTATTTAAACTCACAGTATGTGTTGTCGTATTTTGCACGACAATTATATTATTGAAGTTGTAGTTTACTTTCTGTACCATGTATTTGGCGACTCAGAATAGGTGTTGTATACCTATTTTGGGGGCGTCACAAATGGTGTAAAAGTGTTGTTGTTTATAATTTGATATTTTGAAATCTGTACTATTTTATTTAATTATTGGTTTTTTTTTTCAGGTTGGAGATATGGCGGCGTTGGGAATATCTGAGGCTTTCAAGGTCAAGCAGGCTGTATTGCTTTCTGCAACTGAAGCTGCTGAGATGATTCTGAGAGTTGACGAAATCATCACTTGTGCCCCAAGGAGGAGAGAAGATAGAATGTGAGAAGACACTAGAAAAACAGGGCCAGGAAATGACTGTTGTAATGCAAGCTAGTCTATGATCAAACATGTACGATTGGGTTGCATGTTTCGGATGAACACCAAGAAATGTGTGGTTTTGTAATTGTTTTACTTTTTTGAGATGATTTTTCCTATATGCTTGTTAGGGTTAATGGTAGGCTGAGATTTCTGTATGATTTTTAGTTTATTGCATCCTTTTTTATATACTGAAATCAAGGCATGACCAACTACTGTTCACAAATGCCCAGTTTCAACAAACTGTCTTTAGAATTTTTAACTGTTAAGTTAGCCATATTGGTTGTATGGATCTGGTCATAATGTTTGTGGCATTGCTTTGCCATAAAGTTGAGAAGCATCACCGTGCAGGCGTGCACTTGATGCGTATGTGCATGTGCCTTGCGGGCTCATTATAGGGAGTGGGATAAAAGGTGTAATGGGAGGATCAATGAAAATGGAAGCTCATGTAGTATTTTCTATCTGAAGTGGATATGTGAGATGTGGATGACAGTTAATAGCAGACATGCAATACATAGAGATTACTATATGATTCATATTTTTGTATGTAAACTTGCACGGATAATATTGGTCATTCCGTATTTTTGATGTCCTAAGTCCTAACAATAAAGTAGGAGGGTGGCTTTCTCTTTGTATTACAGTTTATATATATAACTGCACTTGGGATATTTCTTACCTTGTTGTGTTTCACTCTGTGGCTTCAGTAATGTTGCTTTGCTAGCAGTTGGAACCGTATACTGCCTATTGGTATCATGCATTGAATAATGAACAAATATGTTACTTGATGTGCAGGAGAGGCGATCAGCTCTTTTTTCTGCTACTCAGACCAAGAAGGTTTGACATCCTCAAATCAGATACTTGTTATTAAATTTTCTACCTGGGTCCGAAACATAATTTTTTGTTTTTAACTTAAAATATTGTGTGAAAATCAAAATATTTTTTGTTTCTATTATTATCTGAAGGACTTAGTTGATTTGAATCATTCTTGTTCTTTGCCCGGTTGCAGATCTTGCACGCTTATCCTTGAAAGATCATGTCTACGTTGGCGTAGATGATGAGAGGAAGAGGGTAAAGACTAAAGAAACAGTGAAAATAACTTTTTATATCAATTAAACTGTAATTCAATTCCCATATGACAACATTTGATGCACTGCAGGTCACTAATGAAGGCTTGGAGCAAGGGTATTGTGTTGTGCCCAGTGCCAAAAGATTTATTCTTCTCTATTCCTTTCTAAAGCGGCATCAATCACAGAAAGTGATGGTCTTCTTCTCTTTAGTTAACTCAGTTAAATTTCACTCAGAACTACTCAAGTACATTCACGTGGATTGCTTCGACATTCATGGGCAGCAAAAGCAGCAGAAACGAACCTCTACCTTCTTTGATTACTGTAAAGCAGAAAAAGGCATATTGTTATGTACTGATGTTGCTGCTCGCGGCCTTGATATTCCTTCTGTGGTATGCTTTTCTTATTTCTGCTTGATAGTCTTAAATTTTGCAAGCATCATGGTTACAAACTTTCATGAATTAATAAGTATTCAATTAGAAGTGAAAACTTCAGTGTCAAATATAAGATTTGTAACACATCATTTTTCTTTGACATGAACACAGTCTAATTTATGGTACTTGTCAAAATCACCTCTGTCTATTTCAATTCTAGCGTAGAAGTATCCAAACAGTTGGATTAATATGTATGTGTGATACCAAACAGTTGGATTAATATGTATGTGTGAGGCTAATATTATACTCCCTCTGTAAGACCCCAACTTTTATAAATAAAGATGAATTTTTTTATAAATATCATTTTTGAATATTATGGAGTTAATTTGATATAATGTTATAGTTGTGGGTAATATTTATAAATTTTGCAAAGTACGCAAGTTGTTATATAATATTCGATTGGTCGGGGAATATTCGTTTTAACAGGGAATATTCGTACAACGACACAATCATTGGTGGACCCCACAACGGAATTATTGTCGGATTGAGAAAACGACAAAAATATTTTATTAAAAATAACGGCGGAAATTTTACCATTGTTGCTGTTGAACTACTCGGTAGTAAAAGTACAGTAATACGTGTGGTTGCATAGTAGCACACGGTATTGATTATTAATGCTTATGTGAGAAGTCACTCAGTTTGATTCTATTATTGTCAGTTAATAATATGAATTATTTAGCGATAATGACGTTTTGTTTTATTCGTATTATTAACGTAATAAAACAGAAACATCTTTTTATATAAAACAAAATACTTTATTAAAGTTATTCTATAAATAGAATATATTTTATTTTATTTAAAAGATTTTTCTTTAAATATGGACCGTCAGATTAAAGTAATCAATCTGGACCGTTCATGGATTAGTTACTATGCATTCTATTTTTCTATAAATAGCAGTTCATTCCTTCATTATTTCTTACGAATTCACTGAACTCTAGAGAGAGAAACTATAGAGAGAGAGAAGAAGAGTATTCTGCTACTTAACTACTTCCTTACTTCAGCTCTTCTTTAAAACGGTAGGGAATATTATTTCTTTTATATTCATGAAGAGAACTTCTGTTATTCCATTCGTTATTATTCTGTTGGAATAACCAGTATACGCGGTCTACCCTATACTTGGTGACATTCTTCTATTATTCTGTTGGAACATCCTGTCTGTGTGTTTTACACCGGACCTGGTTCCGTTTATTATTCTGTTGGAACATCCTGTCTGTGTGTTTTACACCGGACCTGGTTCCGTTTTATTATTATTCTGTTGGAATATCCTGTCTGTGTGTTTTACACCGGACCTGGTTCCATTATTTATTATTCTGTCGGAATATCCTGTCTGTGCGTTTACGCCGGACCTGGTTCCATTATTTATTATTCTATTGGAATAACCTGTCTGTGCGGTCTATCGCATGCATGGTGATTTCTTTTGTTATTCCATTCTTTATTGTACTCAGTTGGTTAAGTTTTGACTTCTATACTCCATGAAATTTGTGGAATATCCTTGATAGTTGCGTTTCATCCAGTATCTTTTCAAGAAAATATTCTTCTAAGCATTCTTGAATTTTACTCCACAATGCAGTATCATGTTGACAATTTGGACGTTGTTAATTCCTGGATAAATTAATTCTTGAACTTGTTTTATTGAATTCTTATATCATTGTCATCATCCTCATGTTTATAAAATGTTGAAAGTCATCTGTGGCATGTAGTGCATAGATGGACTTGGTATGATTATGACCAGGGATTATTCGGTATAATCATGACCGTAATGTTACAAATGATGTGGTAAAAGTCCTCATTGGCCCGTAGTGCATTGATGGACAGTTGTTGGCATGATCATGACCATTAATGAATACACGAATATCCTTGGCCGTAGTGCAGGGGTGATTCGATGATGTGGATTATTTTATTAAGCTGAGTCTCAGCGATCGCAGTGTTGAAAAACCTTTTAAATCATAAAAGATAGTAGAGTTTATTTTCTACTTGACTCTTTTAATGGATTGCTTGTTCCGCTGCAGTTAAACTTGATGTCTATTATATTTTATCAGTTTAACATTGTTGAAGGCTAATGATAATTTATTCTGCATTATCTTAGTCATAATATTTCTTACTGGGCTAGTTGAGCTCACCCTTTCTTTCACTGTTCTCTTCAGGAAATGAGAACGTAGCTGGGACAAGTCGGGGTACGGAGTGATGGTCCGAATGATAGTATTAGTTAGTAGTCCTCACTATTCTATGTAATGGTGTGTTAATAAATGTAATGAGGACTCCTTTTGAGTATGAATACTCTCTAGAAGATAATATTTGTATTCAAACTCACAGTTTATGTTTTGTCGTATTGTACACGACAGATGTATTAATCAGTTGTATTTGTATTCTGTACTATGTATCTGACGACCCAAGATGGGTGATGTATACCTAATTTTGGGGGCGTCACAGTTGGTATCAAAGCTTAGGGATATGATCCCTGGCTAAGATGTGAGAATAGAACTAGGAGGGGAGAGACGGGGAATTCCTTCGCTAGTATGACCTACCTAAGTTTATTTGCATGGTATTTAATTGGTCGGTCATAATATAAGGATAATATATGACATATCAATTAATTTTTATTTTGTGGCAGTATCTGAAAATGGCATCTGAGAATGTTGAGAATAGCAATGGAGCACAGACGACTGTTGATTCACCACACATCAATAATCAGGATAATGTGCATCAGGAAGGTGTCAATCCTCATGCAAACAACAACACTGACCAAATGATGAATGATCAAATGTTCAGAGGCTTTATGCAATTCATGCAACAACAGGTGAAAGCGGCTCCTGTCCACAACGTAGGTGGAAATACTGGAAACTCTCAGGCGGTCACCGCTAAACAGTTTAAGGAGCTGGGACCACCGGAGTTTAAGGGAGAACCCAAACCACTTGTAGCTGAAACATGGATAAAGCAGATCACCAAGATATTTGATGTCTTGGGTTGCTCCGAGGAGCAAAAGGTTCCCTTTGCCGCCTTTATGTTGCGAGGAGAGGCAGATTACTGGTGGGAATCGATAAAGCGTACTCAACCTGCCGCACTGAAGATGTCTTGGGAGAAGTTCCAAGATCTGTTTAACGACAAATACTTTCCCGAGAGTATTCGTCACATGAAGGAGGTGGAGTTCATCAAATTGGAGCAGAATAATATGACCGTGTCGCAGTACGAGGCAAAATTTGCGGAGTTATCCCGGTTTGCGTCCCACCTGGTGGATAATGAAGAAAGAATGACGCGGATGTTTTTAAGAGGTTTGAAGCCGGAGATACGTCAACATCTTGTTTCTCATAAACTGTGTTTGTATTCAGATGTTGTAAATAGGGCTCAGTTGGTGGAGCGCGATAACGAGATAACGCAACCAAAAGAGAGCAGCCGGCAAAATGATAATACCAGTGAGAGCAGTCATCGAAGCGGTGACAACAAGCGTGGAGGGAATCAACAGGCCAGAAATGGTAACCACTTCGGTGGTAATCAGGGCCAAAACAATAAGAATGGACATTTCAAGAAGAGGAGATTCAACAATGATGGAAAGATGTCAGCACCAGCACCTGTCGTTAAGGAAGGAGAACGACCACCTATCATATGTTTCAAATGCGGAGGGGAGGGGCACATCAGTCCAAACTGCGCGATGCCGTCCAAAGCATGTTATAATTGTGGAAGAGAAGGTCATTTAGCCCGATTTTGTCGTTTACCGAAGACAAATTCAGCTAGGATGGAGGCACCAAAGGCCGTCCCAGAAAAGTCAAAACCGGTTGTGCAAGGGAGAGCGTTTGTTGTGACCTCCCAGAACGCAAGGAACCCGAATGAGGTCATCACGGGTAAGCTTATCATAAACTCTAACGAAGTCTATACTTTATTTGATACCGGTTCAACCCATTCTTTTATTTCTCCTACTTGCGCTCATCGATTAAATTTGATTCCGGAGAAATTAGACTTTGACTTAGCAGTTGAAACTCCATTGGGAGAAACCTTCATTACATCCACGGTTTATAAGTCTTGTTTGGTTCAAGTTGGTACCCACACATTACCTGTCGATCTTATTTCATTAAAAATACTTGCATTTGACGTGATTCTAGGGATTGATTGGTTAACTACTCATCATGCAAAAATTGATTGTTTTCGTAAGGTTGTTAGCTTTCATATTCCTAATCGACCTATTATGCGAATTCAAGCAACCAAACCATTAAAATCAATCGCTGTCATCTCAAGCCATAAAGCTATTCGTTTATTGAAAAACGGATGTCAAGCTTTCTTAGCTCATGTCACAGATCTAAACAAAAATACGTCAGCTTTGAATGATATTTCTGTTGTTAATAAATTTCCTGACGTATTTCCCGAAGAACTTCCTGGCCTACCCCCAGAGCGTGAAATTGAATTTTGTATCGACCTTGAACCTGGTACAAAACCCATTTCCAAAGCCCCATATCGAATGGCTCCTATTGAACTTCAGGAGTTAAAGACCCAACTGCAGGAATTGTTAGACATTGGTTTTATTCGTCCTAGTACTTCTCCTTGGGGTGCTCCTGTTCTGTTCGTGAAGAAGAAAGATGGGAGTATGCGACTTTGTATTGATTATCGGGAGTTGAATCATGTCACCATCAAAAATAGGTACCCATTGCCACGTATTGATGACCTGTTTGACCAGTTGCAAGGAGCACAATTCTTTTCAAAGATCGATCTTCGTTCTGGATATCATCAGCTGAAGGTTAGAACTGAGGATATTCCAAAGACGGCTTTTAGAACTCGGTACGGGCATTATGAATTCTTAGTTATGTCTTTTGGATTGACTAATGCTCCTGCTGCCTTCATGGATATGATGAACAGGGTATTTAAGGAATATTTGGATCACTTTGTGGTCGTCTTTATCGATGACATCCTTGTTTATTCCAAAAGCCGTGAAGATCATGAGCAACACTTGAGGCTGGTACTCCAAAAGCTTCGTGAATACAAACTTTATGCCAAGTTGAAGAAATGCGAGTTCTGGCTGGAAGAGGTAGCATTCCTTGGGCACGTAGTATCAAGTCGTGGAATATCTGTTGACCCGGCAAAGATTGAAGCTATTCAAAGCTGGGAGCAACCTAAATCAGTGACCGAGGTACGTAGCTTTCTTGGTTTAGCTGGTTATTATCGGAGATTCGTGGAAGGATTTTCTCGAATCGCTACTCCATTAACTCAGCTGACTCGGAAAGATACAAAGTTTGGTTGGAGCGAAGAATGTGAGCAGAGTTTTCAAGAACTCAAGAGGAGACTCATTTCAGCACCTGTTCTAACAATACCATCTGGCTCGGAGGGATTTGTCATCTACAGTGATGCTTCGAGCAAAGGGTTGGGATGCGTTCTCATGCAACATGGAAAAGTCATAGCCTATGCATCAAGACAACTCAAGGAATATGAGAGGAATTATCCTACTCATGATCTAGAGTTGGCAGCTGTTGTCTTTGCACTTAAAATTTGGAGGCATTACTTGTATGGGGAGAAAGTGGAGATCTTTACGGATCATAAAAGCCTCAAATATTTCTTCACTCAAAAGGAACTCAACATGCGACAACGACGTTGGCTTGAACTGTTGAAAGATTATGATCATACCATTCAATACCATCCTGGAAAAGCGAACGTGGTAGCTGACGCATTGAGTAGAAGATCATATGCGGGTACAAGTGCAATATTAACAACGCAAAGGCCCATTTTGTGTGACTTGCAAAGGATGGAGATAGAGTTGAAGACTCCAGGGACCCATGTGATGATGGCGAATATACGAGTAGAACCGACTTTAATCGATAAAGTTAAAGCTGCTCAAGCTACAGACCTGGAGCTGATGCGTATGAGGAAGAAAGTGCAAGAAGGTTCTATGCCGGAAGCAAGAATCGATGAAGAAGGAATACTTCGAGTCAACTCCAGACTTTGTGTTCCTAACAACCCTGATTTAAAGTATGAAATCATGATGGAGGCGCACAACACACCGTTTGCAATCCATCCTGGAAGTACCAAAATGTATCATGATCTTCGTCATACATTTTGGTGGAGCAATATGAAGAGAGAGATAGCGTTGTTTATCTCAAGGTGTCTAACTTGTCAACGAGTCAAAGCGGAGCATCAAGTACCAAAAGGTCCATTGCAACCACTTGAAATTCCAGAATGGAAGTGGGAGCACATTACCATGGATTTCGTTACCGGTCTTCCTAGGGTTTCTCAAGGTATTGATGCGATTTGGGTCATTGTTGATAGATTGACCAAGTCTGCTCATTTCTTACCGATACGAGAAACTTATACACTTGAACGTCTTGCTCGTATGTACATAAACGAGATTGTAAGACTGCATGGTATGCCAGTATCCATAGTTTCTGATCGAGACCCAAGATTCACTTCACGATTTTGGGTTAGTTTACAAAAAGCTATGGGCACGGAGTTACGATTTAGTTCAGCATATCATCCTCAGACGGACGGACAATCAGAGAGGACTATTCAAACTCTTGAAGATCTATTAAGACTCTGTGTCTTTGACTTCAAGGGAAGTTGGGACAAGTTCTTACCATTGGTGGAGTTTTCCTACAACAACAGTTATCAAGCAAGTATTGGCATGGCTCCATTCGAAGCATTGTATGGAAGAAAATGTCGTTCTCCAGTATGCTGGGATGAGGTGGGCGAAGCAACGTTGTTGGGACCGGAGTTGGTACGTATGACTACAGAAAAGATTCAAACGATCCGACAACGTATAAAAACCTCACAAGATCGACAAAAGAGTTATGCTGATCTTCATCGAAAGGACGTGGAATTTGATGTAGGAGATCATGTGTTCTTACGTGTTGCTCCATGGAAAGGAGTTACGAGATTTGGAAAGAGAGGAAAGCTAAATCCTCGATTCATCGGTCCATTTTTAATCCTCGATCGAGTAGGAACTGTGGCTTATAGACTCGCTTTACCGCCAAGTATGTCTCGTGTTCATAACGTTTTCCACATATCCATGTTACGCAAATATGTGGAAGACCCGAACCACATTATTGAGTTAGAACCGGACGAAATAGCGGAGGATTTGACGTATGAAGAAGTTCCTGTTCAAATCTTGGATAAGAAGGAACATATTCTACGCTCCAAGGTTATACCTCAAGTCAAAGTTTTGTGGAGAAACCACGATGTTGAGGAAATGACTTGGGAGTTAGAATCAGAAATGAAATCAAGGTATCCTTACCTCTTCGACATACCAGGTACGTACCCTAATTTCGAGGGCGAAATTTCATAAGAAGGGGAGGTTGTAAGACCCCAACTTTTATAAATAAAGATGAATTTTTTATAAATATCATTTTTGAATATTATGGAGTTAATTTGATATAATGTTATAGTTGTGGGTAATATTTATAAATTTTGCAAAGTACGCAAGTTGTTATATAATATTCGATTGGTCGGGGAATATTCGTTTTAACAGGGAATATTCGTACAACGACACAATCATTGGTGGACCCCACAACGGAATTATTGTCGGATTGAGAAAACGACAAAAATATTTTATTAAAAATAACGGCGGAAATTTTACCATTGTTACTGTTGAACTACTCGGTAGTAAAAGTACAGTAATACGTGTGGTTGCATAGTAGCACACGGTATTGATTATTAATGCTTATGTGAGAAGTCACTCAGTTTGATTCTATTATTGTCAGTTAATAATATGAATTATTTAGCGATAATGACGTTTTGTTTTATTCGTATTATTAACGTAATAAAACAGAAACATCTTTTTATATAAAACAAAATACTTTATTAAAGTTATTCTATAAATAGAATATATTTTATTTTATTTAAAAGATTTTTCTTTAAATATGGACCGTCAGATTAAAGTAATCAATCTGGACCGTTCATGGATTAGTTACTATGCATTCTATTTTTCTATAAATAGCAGCTCATTCCTTCATTATTTCTTACGAATTCACTGAACTCTAGAGAGAGAAACTATAGAGAGAGAGAAGAAGAGTATTCTGCTACTTAACTACTTCCTTACTTCAGCTCTTCTTTAAAACGGTAGGGAATATTATTTCTTTTATATTCATGAAGAGAACTTCTGTTATTCCATTCGTTATTATTCTGTTGGAATAACCAGTATACGCGGTCTACCCTATACTTGGTGACATTCTTCTATTATTCTGTTGGAACATCCTGTCTGTGTGTTTTACACCGGACCTGGTTCCGTTTATTATTCTGTTGGAACATCCTGTCTGTGTGTTTTACACCGGACCTGGTTCCGTTTTATTATTATTCTGTTGGAATATCCTGTCTGTGTGTTTTACACCGGACCTGGTTCCATTATTTATTATTCTGTCGGAATATCCTGTCTGTGCGTTTACGCCGGACCTGGTTCCATTATTTATTATTCTATTGGAATAACCTGTCTGTGCGGTCTATCGCATGCATGGTGATTTCTTTTGTTATTCCATTCTTTATTGTACTCAGTTGGTTAAGTTTTGACTTCTATACTCCATGAAATTTGTGGAATATCCTTGATAGTTGCGTTTCATCCAGTATCTTTTCAAGAAAATATTCTTCTAAGCATTCTTGAATTTTACTCCACAATGCAGTATCATGTTGACAATTTGGACGTTGTTAATTCCTGGATAAATTAATTCTTGAACTTGTTTTATTGAATTCTTATATCATTGTCATCATCCTCATGTTTATAAAATGTTGAAAGTCATCTGTGGCATGTAGTGCATAGATGGACTTGGTATGATTATGACCAGGGATTATTCGGTATAATCATGACCGTAATGTTACAAATGATGTGGTAAAAGTCCTCATTGGCCCGTAGTGCATTGATGGACAGTTGTTGGCATGATCATGACCATTAATGAATACACGAATATCCTTGGCCGTAGTGCAGGGGTGATTCGATGATGTGGATTATTTTATTAAGCTGAGTCTCAGCGATCGCAGTGTTGAAAAACCTTTTAAATCATAAAAGATAGTAGAGTTTATTTTCTACTTGACTCTTTTAATGGATTGCTTGTTCCGCTGCAGTTAAACTTGATGTCTATTATATTTTATCAGTTTAACATTGTTGAAGGCTAATGATAATTTATTCTGCATTATCTTAGTCATAATATTTCTTACTGGGCTAGTTGAGCTCACCCTTTCTTTCACTGTTCTCTTCAGGAAATGAGAACGTAGCTGGGACAAGTCGGGGTACGGAGTGATGGTCCGAATGATAGTATTAGTTAGTAGTCCTCACTATTCTATGTAATGGTGTGTTAATAAATGTAATGAGGACTCCTTTTGAGTATGAATACTCTCTAGAAGATAATATTTGTATTCAAACTCACAGTTTATGTTTTGTCGTATTGTATACGACAGATGTATTAATCAGTTGTATTTGTATTCTGTACTATGTATCTGACGACCCAAGATGGGTGATGTATACCTAATTTTGGGGGCGTCACACCCTCTGTCTAATCGGCTAAGAAATATAGTCATACTGCTATTTATCTTGTTTTAAGGAAATTAACTTTATCATTTTTAATAGAATATTTGAGTAATGTAACATACCTTACTTGACCTGAACCCTATTGAGTTTTCAGTTTACTTCCAAACCCATCCCATTAGGGCCGGGGCCAGGCTCCAGTAGTCAGGGAGGGAGGAATTACCATGCTTAAGTTTAAGAGTAAAGATCTTGAAGGTGAGAAGTCCTAGATTAAGACGGAATTTGGTTTCGGGGTTTTACATGCTATCAATTGTACAAGTCACTGCCATATTATACATTTCATGATTCCTTTTAATGCTAGAAAATATTTTCTTTTGCTATTGTCGCATGGTGCTTATTAAAAAGTGCCCCAAAGTTGGACATGCTGACCCTGATGCTACAGGACATGCAGCACATGAGCAGTTAAGGTTCATGAAATGGCTGATTAAAATTCTAATTTTTTCTTGTAACAAAGCAATCATATAGTTGCACTGAAGGTTCTTTTTCTATTGGAATTTGTAGCAAATGATATTGTGATTGCCTATTTGTCTTTTCTGTTTATGAGCAATACGGTGTACATTAGTACCACGTAGCAACTCTATTGTATTTGTATATTGATTTTGGCACTAACTGCATCTGGTGATCTATTTGCTTCATTTTTCTGACTTGCTATTATTTTAAAATATGTGCAGGAAGACTGCTTCTACGACCTGCCTTACAATACTGGGTATCAAATTTCCGTGTTACGTTTACGGAAGACAAGGGACGAAATTATGAAGTGTACTCTCTCTATATATGTAGATATATACTTTGATTGAAGAACTGTGGTAGCGTAAGATGGTTAATTGTAAAGATAATGAATGATTATGTAGTGGATGATTTTATTAAGTTAATAATATTTTAGTTTTTTGTATTTTTACCATTATTTGTTATGGGGACATTAAGCCAGTCAGGTACACAAAAAGAATGTCAAATTTTGATTTGGTAACAGTATAATTCGTTACCAAAGCATTTAACAAGTTTTAATGTAGCAACAATTTTTTATTTATTTAGCGACAAATTTTCGTTGTTAATGACATTAAAAATATAATATTTGTCAACGAAAAATTAACCTAATAACAACGGAGAAGATATTGTTGTTAATACTAACATAAAAGGCAACATTTTTTATCGTTGCAAATCATATTAACTTTCGTTGCACATATAAAGAAACGGCAACATATAATGTCGTTGCTAATCGACGACTTTCGTTGCTATTGAAAAATAATCAGCAACAAACATTTTCGTTATTGATTTAGCATAATGTCGTTGCCAAATAATATAATCTGCAACGAAAATCGTTGCTAAAAAGTTTACATTCCGCAACGAAAGTAAGCTTAGGCAACAATTTTCATAATTTACTGCAACGAAAAATGTCGTTGCAAAATGGTGTCAATTGCAACGAAAATGCATGGTCGTTGCAAAAATAAAAAGTTCATTTCATTGCCAATTACCAGGCTTTTACAACGAAATGAGGTTTTTAGCAACAAAATTTTAATTATTCTGCAACAATACATTTTGTTGCTAAAGGATCGATGTATCTGTACGAAAGCCAAATTTTGTTGCAAAATGTATTACTTTTGGCAACGAAAAAAATACGTTCGTTGCGGAACAATTAGCAACGCTTATTGTGCAACGAAAGACGCAACGACAATAAAGTCGTTGCCAAAAGCTTTTAGCAACAAAATTTGGCACATTTAGAAACGAAAATCGGTTGTTACTGAAGCCCCATTTTTTTGTAGTGTTTTCACCATTTTCCACTCACACACACATCACACATCTATCACTTTCACCTATCCTTTTCTCCTACCATATACTCATTACATACATACATATATATATATATATATATATATATATATATATATATATATATATATATATCTTCCGTACGTATACTCTTTCTCCCTCCATTTCCAAAATCATTTTTCCAACACAAATGGGCCCCACATGTGGGCCCCACTTTTATTATAAAAATTTTCTACTGATTATTTTGGAAAATGGGTATATGGGGGTTCATAAAATAAGCAAAACTTACACAAATACCACATAAAAACCAAATTAATAATTTTAACAACCTTTATCACCTTTATTATAATTCACAATATTAATCGACCAGGTCGTTTTCAAGAAAGAGGGGACTTTCCAATAAGGATTTCTCTCTATTGACGCGCAATTAGGTGACTAAACATCTCCTAGACAGAACTTCTAGACATCGTTAATATTACAAATAATAATATTAATAACTTTGTCGTCTCAATTATTGATTTAATAATATATAAAATATCGACAATAATTAAATCAAATAACGTGAGATACTAAGCAATAATTGAACAAAACTGAGTGACTTCTCACGTAAGTATCAATAATCAATACCGTGTACTACTATGCAACCACGCGTATTACTGTACTTTTACTACCGAGTAGTTCAACAGTTTTAACTGTAAAACCCCCGCCGTTATTTTCATAAAAATATTTTTGTCGTTTTCTCAATCCGACAATAATTTTGCTGTGGGGTCCACCAATGATTGTGCCGTCGTACGAATATTCCCTGTTAAAACGAATATTCCCCGACCAATCGAATATTATATAACAACTTGCGTACTTTGCAAAATTTATAAATATTACCCACAGCTATAACATTATATCAAATTCATTCCATAATATTTAAAAATGATATTTATAGAAAAATCATCTTTATTAAAAAGTTGGGGTCTTACATTCACCATCAGAGAACCGTCACCCATTCACCATCTCTTTCACTCATGGAAGTTTGAATCCTAAAATCATTATTAATGAAACCATCACCCATTTACCATCAGAGAACCATCACCCATTTACCATTAATTAATTAATACTACTTCATCCTAAAGCCACCCGTGAGCTCACCGTCGGATTCATCGACGATAATCACCGCTTCTTTCTGCCCCAACCACCGCCCGGCTTCTGCCGCCCCATCTACGCCTCTCTCGTCCACGCCCACCCCTGGAACGTCAACGGCCGTCCTGCTGGTGACGATAGATCCGACGGAGATGACGACGATGAGGAGCTCGATGATCCAGTGACGATGGATCCGATGGTGATTTCTATGGTTACTATAAATCACTACTGGTATATCCTATAATTGACCTTGAATTGGAAAGAGAGAGATTTCAGATTGTCGCTAGGGCTAGAAAATTTACCAATCAAAAAGAGAGGGATGAGAGATTGCAATGTTGAGAGTGAATGAATCTGCATCTGATAGAGAGATGCCAAAGTGGAAATCAATTTGGGAAATAATAATTAACGGGAAGACATAAGGGAGATAATCATGGGCCACGATTAAAGGAATCTTAATTGCACTAATATTGTAAATAAATATGGAAAAGTGTGTTACTTTTGTAATTATTTTATAAATGCACAATTATTGTAATTATTTTTAAAAATATACTAAAATATGTAATTAATCCTATTATATATGACGTCTTAGGTGAGTGACAGGTAGAACGTCCATATCCCATGAACCCATTTTGTGTGTTACTAAATTATACTCCCACTGTTTCCAATTATATGACTTTTATAGACTTTTTGAAAGCCAATTAAAATTATAAATTATTTAAAACAAATATTAGTTATAAAATTTATTGTCTGATAATCATTAATGAATTATATTAATTTTTAATTTAAAAAGATCTAAAATTGACTATTTAATTTTTTTATATATATTTTAAAATGGAGGGAGTATTATCTTTTAAAGTATATATAGGTTATCAGTTTATATCTTTTAAATAACTAAAAATAAATAAATTTATATTAATTTTGAGTCAAAAAATATTCAAATAAATCTTTAAAGCAAAAAATAATCTTATTTTGATACATAATGATTATATAAAATTAACTAACCATCACATAATAACAAAACCTTGCATAGTTTGCATTTTAAAGATTTAGAGAGAATCAATATATGAATGTACCCAAAAAGAACAGAAAGAAAGAAAAAACTTTTGTTGGAAGAGATAATATAAGTTTTTAATATGACAGGTATGCTTTAGTTTTGAGATAAAGTTTGTAGAATTTATTTTCATAAATGACTCAAAAGAATTTTAATTTTTTGAGTCAACTCATAACCAAACTAAATAATGATAAATTTGGAACCTTTTTAACTCTCTTATATATACTTTTACTTTTCTTAGTATGAGTGAAAAACGTACTTTGCTCATTTTTTTGAGGAGGAATGAAGTATTTTTTTATCATTTAGTATTATCTTTGATATATATATCTCATTCAGAGAAAAGAAACACAAGCTCAAATCAACAGTGGAAGAGTTTTAGATATGTAATTGATATGTGCATATGGTGCTGCAGAGTGGATAGCATGCCGAAATGAACCCCTCAGAAAGCCACACATATAGTGGCCACCAAATTATTGAATTATCTATCATTTTTGAGCTTGTGTAAAATTCATATAATTACTTTCACCCTACTTTCAAAGAAGTACAACAGATTAATGTCTCATTACCTTTGGACATGATATGTGTCGTTTTAGATCCTAGAAACGACTGAAAATCAAACTTAACTTTTTGTCAATTTGTTAGGTTTTGTGTGTTTTTTTCCTTCATAATTTCGTTGTCCTTTTTTGTATATTATGTAAGTAAACAAGTTCACGATTTATTATGTTGATTATTATATATTAAGATAATCAATTCAAGAGTAAATATTTAATTAGAATTTTAAGAAGATAGTTGTAGTTATTAAATTATTCAATATTTATTTATAATATAAATTGTTAAATTATTGTAGATTAGTTCGATCAACTATTAAGCTAAACTTTGAATGGAGTGTAGATTTGTTTAGTTAAGATTATGAGAAAATAATTATTTATTTTTATTTAAATTTGTAATGGATTGAATTATATATTAGTACTTATGTTGATAAAATATTCTTGAAACTCTAATCCAAAAAAAACTATGAAACTCAAGTTTTAATGAATTTTAATTTAGTTATGACTGTTAATTAGTAATGAGTCCACTATACTTTTCAACTAATTTTATGGCTAATATATTTAAAAAAAAACATGCATATTATTAATAAAATTATATGAAAAAAATTTACATTTTAGTGATTTTGATTTAGTTAGGAAATTAATTTAATAATTACCTTTATGATTAATATTAATATAATTGAATCACATAATATGTTAAAAAATATTTTCAATATTGTACAAGTTTTTATAAAATTGTAATAATAAAATGATCCTATATAAAATTTGCTAAGATCTAAGTATCTTACATAGATTTGTGGTAAAAATAAATTTATTATAAGTTCTGGTAGATCCAAAAATAGAAATTCTTTTAGAAGTTCCTTTTAATTAAAGATATAAAAACAAAAAAAGCACATTCATTTTTATTAACATTGTTGGGATGTGATTATTTGGGTCTAGTCATGGTGTAGCCCAATCTATTTAATAGTCCAGATCTGGTGATGACCCATATGTATTTATTATGACAGTAGAAGAGTCCTTATTAAAATAGGATTGTGTTTCCTTATTTGGAGAGATAAGGAATCCTTTTCCTAGTTGGATGCAGGTGGAGGTTACTTCTATATATATGGCTACAAGCTAGGGTTAGGGGAGAAAAAAGATAATAGAAGACAATATGATAGAGGACAAGAACACAAATACACAACTTGTATTTCCAATATTATTATAGTGGATTACTCTCTCTCTCTCCGTGGTTTTTCCCCAATTGGGTTTCCACGTAAATGTTGTGTTCATACTTTATATTTATTTATTTATGTTTATGTGAGTGTGTTTCGTGAGTTTGATTTCACAACAATTACTCTATCAACCGTTGGAGCTATTTTGGCCTGCTGTTTTGGTGATTTCGTCAAGCGTACAAAATCAGGCGTTAACATTGGCGCCGTCTGTGGGAACAAGACACTTGTTCTAGTGTCGATTTAAAATCACCGATTCACCGAAGGAGATAAGTGATTCTTTTTTATTAAAATAAATATATACGTGTACGTGCGTATATATGTATTATATCAATAGCAATTGAAGCATGATCGTAATTGATTATTGATACAATTTTACATATTCTCTAACTTATATTATGCATGTAGTGATAGTATTCACATGATGTATGTAAAATCTAAACATTAACACTTTGGTCCAGGTGATGATAAATTGGTGCTGAGTCACCGCACCAGTAACGAATTCAGCCAGCGCAAAGATAAAAGTTTAAGCTTTTATATCATTGAAGTGCTTTAAAGGCGGCTTCGGTTTCATCATCAACCACATACTGAAGAAAATTCGAATGATAAAAGTCCCGAGGATAAAAGTCCCGAGGATATAAATTCCGAGGATAAAAGTCCCGAGGATAAAAATCCCGAGGATAAAAATCCCATGGAGACTTTTTGACTAGTCTCTTATAAATAAGTTTCTTATAAATAAGAGACTTGGGGGCAATGGTGGGATAAGGAGGTTTAATTAGGACTCCTACTTCTAATTGACTTCGGTAGTGATAAGGTTGGTTCGATTGTGATAAGGTTGGTTCGGTTGTGATAAGATTGGTTCTCTATATCTTCGGTAGTGATAAGGTTGGTTCGGTTGTGATAAGGTGGGTTCTCTATATCTTCGGTAGTGATAAGGTTGGTTCGGTTGTGATAAGGTGGGTTCTTTATTTCTTCGGTAGTGATAAGGTTGGTTCGATAGTGATAAGGTGGGTTCGGTAGTGATAAGGTTGGTTCAGTTGTGATAAGGTTGGTTCTCTATATCTTTGGTAGTGATAAGGTTGGTTCGATTGTGATAAGGTGGGTTCTTTATATCTTCGGTAGTAATAAGGTTGGTTCGGTAGTGATAAGGTGGGTTCGGTAGTGATAAGGTTGGTTTTCTATATCTTCGGTAGTGATAAGGTGGGTTCTTTATATCTTCGGTAGTGATAAGGTTGGTTCGGTTGTGATAAGGTTGGTTCTTTATATCTTCGATAGTGATAAGGTTGGTTCGGTAGTGATAAGGTGGGTTCGGTAGTGATAAGGTTGGTTCGGTTGTGATAAGGTTGGTTCTCTATATCTTCGGTAGTGATAAGGTTGGTTCAGTTGTGATAAGGTGGGTTCTTTATATCTTCGGTAGTGATAAGGTTGGTTCGGTAGTGATAAGGTTGGTTCGGTAGTGATAAGGTGGGTTCGGTAGTGATAAGGTTGGTTCTCTATATCTTCGGTAGTGATAAGGTTGGTTCGGTTGTGATAATGTGGGTTCTTTATATCTTCAGTAGTAATAAGGGAAATTGGTCATCTATCTTATGAGTGAACAAGAGGAGTGAGGCGGCGATATTGGGAGCCAACAATTTTAGTTCGGCACATGAAGTTCATGCGTGATGTTTTTGTTGGTATATATTTGTATAGTCTCTCATTTATAAGTTTCTTATAAATAAGAGACTGGGGGGCAATGTTGGGATGTGATTATTTGGGTCTAGCCATGGTGCAGCCCAATCTATTTAATGGTCCGGATCTGGTGATGACCCATATGTATTTATTATGACAGTAGAATAGTCCTTATTAAAATAGGATTGTGTTTCCTTATTTGGAGAGATAAGGAATCATTTTCCTAGTTGGATGCAGGTGGAGGTAACTTCTATATATATGGCTACAAGCTAGGGTTAGGGGAGAAAAAAGATAATAGAAGACAATATGATAGAGGACAAGAACACAAATACACAACTTGTATTCCCAATATTATTATAGTGGATTACTCTCTCTCTCCGTGGTTTTTCCCCAATTGGGTTTCCACGTAAATGTTGTGTTCATACTTTATATTTATTTATTTATGTTTATGTGAGTGTGTTTCGTGAGTTTGATTTCACAACAATTACTCCATCAACCGTTGGCGCTATTTTGGCATGCTGTTTTGGTGATTTCGTCAAGCGTACAAAATCAGGCGTTAACAAACATGTTGAGGTTCCTTTTGAATATGTTATAAATTTAAAAATTATTCAATTATTATAAACTTGGATAATACTTATATTAATTTGGATGAGAAAGAAAAAGGCTGAACCAAAAATTTGTGAAATCAAGTTTGTGCTTTTAATTATATAGTTATAATTGATTAGGGTCTCATTGAATTTTTTTTCCCTTTCATCTTCCCTTTTTTTTCCTTATTTGTATTTTAATTATTTTCTACCGTAATTAAGAAGGGTAGTTTTGGCATTCAAAAATAAAAGGGAATCTCAAACCCTAGAAAAAAAGGGTTATATAAGGGAGAAATACATGAAGGTAATCCCTCATTCTTAAATGGCAGTCGCTGCTCAAGTTCTGGATCCAGGAGAAGAAGAAGGAGATAAGAACGCCTATGATTATGATAACTTCTTCATCAGTGAAGAATTAATCCAATCGCATTAGATTATTACCAAAAGGTAAGGCACCGCGACAGCTACCGCCGCGACTCTACACTGCCCGCCTCCTCAAAACCCAACCGAGTTTCTCTTGCCATTCAGTTTCAGTTCCCCTCTCTACCGATGCCCTCCTTGTTCGAACCTTAATTTCTCATTCTTCCGCATTTCAGATTGTGAGGTAGTCACCAGCATTGACAATGATGGAGTAGAATCGAAGAGGGTTGTTATTACTAAGGATTTGGCAAAGCAATTTCTTGCTGCTGCTACGATTGCTTCGGTTTCAATGAATAAAGCAGGGGAGATGGCCAGGATTGTTGCCGATAAGGGAGCTAAAGAAGTCGCCGTAGTCAAGAAGATAGCTAAGGAGGCGTTGGAGCACTATTATATTGTTTGGGTGTGTACATAGATAAATCATGAGTTGGTACCTTTCCATTTAGTTTTGGGATGGCTTGAAATTCAAGAGTTTATGTACATTATATTGTTTGTTTCAAGTTAGAATTATTGACTGAATCAAATCCTAGATAATACCAATCGCATTAGTTTTTTACCAAAAGGTATATTTACACAATCCTCAGTTTTTTTTATTTCTTTCATCTTGTGCTGTTTTTAACTTAACTCCAATTTTTTTTTCTATTAAATGTATTAATTTTGATTTGCAGAATATTCAAAATTAATGATGATCCACACTTACTTGAGATAATAAACTGAGAAATAAATTTATTTTATATTAGTGTCCATATCAATAACGCATAATAAGATTTTCATACAGTTTGTGATCTGCGTTTATAATTCAGTTTGTTGGCTTGTGTATATAAATGACACTATAGCAACCCCTCAAAATTAGACTGCACAAATGTAAGATTTTAAGCAAAAACTCAATGTTGATATTTATTTTATTATTTTAATAATAAAATTTAATTTCATTTTGTATAATTAAATGTGTCATTAATTCTGTCCATAATTATATATTTTATAATTTATGTATATAAAGGAGTGTCATAAATTATATGTTATGTATAATTAAAGAAATATATTGTTCTCAATCTTAGATGGAAAGGGACATACCATTCTAGTAGATTGTAATACACTTGATTGGATGATTTGCCTTAGTCATGTAAAGTAAAGACTTTAATCTAGTGTATTGGTATATTTTTGAAATACATAGAACTGGATCTTTATGAAAAATTATTTGTTAAATACTGTTATTATAAATAATTTTTCAGTTACTATTAATGTGTAATTACTATTAATCCTGAGAGAATGATGAACTTGATTTTATAATGTATGTCACTTTAATATATTAAAGAGTAAGATTTTAAATACAATCAATACCTCAATATGTTGGGTGATATATGTTATGAAATTAGGAACATGTATTTTTCAAGATGGAATTCTACAATTAAATTATAATATCCCCTTGACATAATTTATTGGTTGATCTCCATAATCTTGATCAAGTATTTTAGTAATTCAAATTACTAAAGTATTAATTTAATTTATTAAATTAATGAGTGATCAAAAGTGTATACATTATATAGTCAAGGATATAAGCAGTAAACGTAGTCGGTTAACTGTTGGAAAAATATGAATAAATTATAGGATTCAAATATGAAATAAAGAGTGGCAAAAGAATAACTTATCGATTTATAGCAAATAATTTTGAGCAGAGGCGCGCAGTGCACTGTCCTTAAGTAGAAATTTCACCCCTCAGAGAACTTTTCTCGGTGCTAAGGTAACTGACGAAATCCTACTCCGGGATTCAACAGCTCTTCACCCAACTAACCAGCAATTGAAATAGTTGAATGACTCATGAACAACTTCTAATTTTTCTTACTCAAACTCAAAATTTGTACCATACGGAAGTACAGTATATATATATATATATATATATATATATATATATATATATATATATATATATATATATATATATATATATATATATATATGAAGAGCCTTATCTTCCTTTTATATACTCATAGAATGCAACGGTAATAACCCAATAATATGGCAACGATAAAATATGTAATACAAAGATAGCAACGGTAATAAAATATTAATATCCCAATAATTGGTATTTAATATATATTGAACAGTTACAAAATCTCCATAAATATATTAATTATAACTCATTCAATTTACACATTAAACTCTTTTAATGGTATATCATCAAAATATATATTAATATATTTATTTTTATTTAACTTTGTAATATATTATTTTTGTATAAAATACAACAATCCCCCACATATTACAAAGTAAAAATAAAATAAATTGAGTAAGAAAATTAAGAATGCAGTGCGTTAACACTGGTGTCTTTTGGACTATGAACCAATGTATAGAGTGGATAGGACTTCTTGATTCACAGGAATTTGGTGAAATAAAAAATTCTATGAACCTTCTTCCTTATTATGAATCAGTAATCATATTACTCACACTGCAAACTCTAATTAGAAGTTGTTCTACGCGATTTGGCACATTTTGGCCTTGCGCCATACCTGGAATTCATGAGGGCTCTAGAAAACCTGTCTTGTTTTCATAAGAGGCGGCCCCACCTCTACACTCATATAGGTGTTTCCATCAAATGTGTTCTACAGTTAAACACATCACCCAATAGGACTATGAAAAATATTAAGAGTATATAACTCAACCTCTAACACTGTAGAATTAAACTATCCTAAACCATAGGGATGAACTCAAATATGTATAAGATGGATAGTGTCTCAACCAATTAACCAATGACTTGTTGTTACCCATATGAACCTACTTCCTGGGATTACCATTCATATAGGTTGGGTTACCATCACTGTTGATTTCTGTAATAGACAGTAGTCCCATCCCCCTCGATGTATTGCTCACTAGCCTCTTGCTTAGTGGCTTTGTCAGAGGATCCGTAAGATTTAACTCTGACCTAACAAAATTAAGGGATATAATCCCGTCACATAACAGCTGTCTCACAATATTATGTCTTAGGCGTATATGCCTACTCTTGCCATTACAGTTCTTATTCTTAGCTCTGCTTATAGCAGCTTGGCAATCATAATGTAGAGACACAGATGGAACTGGTCTCGTCCACAAAGGAATATTTTCCAA
Source organism: Panax notoginseng (assembly GCA_016801055.1). Taxonomy (NCBI): domain Eukaryota; kingdom Viridiplantae; phylum Streptophyta; class Magnoliopsida; order Apiales; family Araliaceae; genus Panax; species Panax notoginseng. The sequence goes on along the minus strand of CM029019.1, from coordinate 20,475,958 downwards.
AAGATTTCTGAGCCATTCTGCTTCAGAACCTGCCTTCTCTAAGTCAATAAACTCAGACTCTATAGTAGAGCGAGCTATACAAGTCTATTTAGTATACTTCCAAGAAACTGCTCCTCCTCCTAAGGTAAATATGTAGCCACTCGTGGATTTGATTTCATCTGAATCAGAGATCCAGTTGGCATCACTATAGCCCTCAAGATCTACAGGATTACCGCAGTAATACAAACCAAACCCAATAATACCTCGCAGATACTTTAGTATTCTACATAAAGCAGTCCAATGATCCTTATTAGGAATATGAGCGTATCTGCTGAGTCTATTAACTGCATATTAGCAGTTTTAGAACCAATATTCCTTTTTTTAGGGCCAGGTAACAATACCTCAGTAAGACACCCCCACACTTTAAGGTATTTCAAGTTAGGTAAATGATTTTTCCAAAGCTCATAAGGTGTTTTTCCAATTTTCACCAACAGGTAACTTTATATACACATTATACACACAAGTATTCAAACTTGACTATTCATATTGGGAATTGAAATTTTGAACTTTGCATTCGTACACCCCTGATTAGTAGTTACCTCCTTGATTTTCTGAGGAGTGACCAAACTACTATCTCAGGAGGAAATTCACATCTTTCATTAGAATTTTGTTGAGTAACCTCCAGAGTTCTAGACTCCTTGAGATTGCTGTTTCTGTACAGGGTCTCAATGACTAGAGACTTTCTATTTGATCTCCTTTATAAATTATGTCCATACCTAAACTTTCAAATTTTTATTATAGATTTTTAGGTATATCACAACGTAAGTAAAGTAAACAAGAAACTTTTAAACATGTTCCTACACCCACACATCATTACCATTTTCACATAAAGCATCCATATTCCAGAACCCAATAACTATTCTGCATATCACATGAGAGCTATCATATATAGAAGAGCTGTGAGGGTGAAATCACAGTTAACCTCACATAAGAGATTCGCCAACACATTTTCAACATATTGCAACTTGGTAGACAATGCAAGATTTTAATGCACCAATGTTTTGGAATACGATTCCTCTATTCAAAAGGATAAAACACATTAAAAATGTATACACCTTATTTCTTAAATAAAATATGTTGGGGAGTATTAAGAATTTATTATATATATTTTTCACCCCAAAATGAATTTGACTTTCTTATTACTAGTACCACTTTTCCTTTAATCATCCAAACATATTTATGAATGATACTCTCTCTTCATTTCAAGTTCTCCTTATAAATTTGTGACTTTTGTTGGTTTCTGTATTTTGTCCACATGCATGCCTAAACATGAGCAGTGGTTATAGAATACTAATAAACCCTCTACTTAATTACAATATCAAACTTCAAGAAACAGAAAATTATTATTATTAATGTTATACCTCTCCTCTGCCTCTGGTTAACCATATGAAATGATTTATTTTAGTTAACCGAAATTTCCCATTGTAAATTTTTTTTATTAATTAAGATTTGCATATACTAATTCTCACTTAGACTTAGCGATAATTTTTACTTAAAAAAAATTATCTGAAAAACATAATGAACCTGTCAGTCACATTCTTGTTTCTTTCTGTACTACTCCAAAGGGTTAGTGTAAGACCTCAAATTTTATGAAATAAAAGTAATCAATTTTTCTTATAATTACAAATCAGTAAATGGTTAAATTGATAAAAAGTTAAAGTTATGGGTGAAATGTGAATTTTTTTTCAAAATAAACAAGTGGTTATATAATAATCATTTTTGTCAAGAAATATTCGTTGGTCGTGGAATATTCTTTCTGTCGAGGAATATTCGTACGACGGCGCAGCTATTTGTGAGCCCCATAACGAAAAACGGTCAGATGAAGATAACGACAAAAATTGAGTTTTTATAATTAACGGCGTAGTTGTTACCGTTAACACTGTTGGAATACCCGGTGATTAAAATACAGTAATACGTGGTATTGCACAGTAGCACACGATATTGCACAGTATTTTTGAAATTATTGATTCTTACGTAAGAAGGCACTACTGAATAATTGTCACAGTAATTACTGTTCAATATTTTATTTTATTGACTCAATAATTGCTGCGTTGATATTTTATATTATTGTTGTTTCAATAATTGTTGCTGCACATCATCTCCATTATCAGATCAATAAATTATATTATTTGAATAATATTATTAGATAGCATTATTGGCAATGTCTAGAAAGTTCTGTCTAAGGAGAGGTTTGGTCATCTAATTGGGCGCCAATAAGGAGAAATCCTTATTGGAAAGCCCCCTCTTTCCTGGGAACGGCCTGGTTGCCAGTACTGTGATTCTGTAATATTATTTGTGAATAATTAATTATTGATTTATATGATGAGAAAAATATTAATTTTATGTGGATATAGATGGAAAAATTTTTTAAAGTGGCAATTGTTGAAAAATGATATTTTATATTTTCTGATAAAATAATTTATTATTATATTTAATAATATAATAATGGTGATAGTTTTACAATGAATGTGGGATATATGAGTATATGAGGAGGAAGAGTATTTTTGTTGTATTAAATGATTAACACATGTTTTGTGTGTCGGTGGACCCCATTTCTTGACTGAAATTTGATTATAGCCTGTAAAATCGCCCGTTTATGAATTTCGGTCAATTTCTATTTGGAATATGAAAAAACTTTCTTCAGCAAAGTTGTAGAGAATTGAATTTTCTATAAAAAATTGCGAGATTCGAATTTTCTGATAAAAGGACTATTTTCTATGAATTATTAAAGTTTCAGAAAATAAAATGATTTTTATTAATTTATGGGTGGGACCCACTTTGGTTGTTGAACACATGTGGGCTGCAGGAATTTTTTTTTCAACCTTGGCATGCTTTGATTGCTGATGGTTGGTGTGTAGAAAATAGAGAATAAATAATATTAATTTTTTATTTTAGTCTCTTTTGATTTTCTAGTATTTTTCTATAAATAGGTGCTTAAGTTAGAATTGAAAATCACATCAGAAATAAGTTTTCTTTCTCTCTATATTATCAAGCATATTTTTATGAGTATTTTGATATCTTGAGTGTTGCTCAGCGTTATATCCAATATTCAAGTCAGAAATACTGCTCTTTTGAGGTAAGGGATTTTAAAGGTTATTATATTTTTCAGTTCGTACTTCTTCCGTTCTTCAGAAAATTCTGGAAAAATTTGAAATGATATTTTGATGAGTTTTATTGATTATGTCCAAAAATGGTGATTTTTGGATGTATAGATTAAGAGTAATGAATTTTATAAGAAAAGACTATTTTAAAAGTTACTGTTTATAACTCATTGTGATTAACTCCAAAATTAATGAAATTTTTATTGGAAGTATATATATATATAATATCAGTGTACTCTGTGAATTTCAGAATTTTTGGATAAAAGTACAATTTATGATAAATGTCTAAATATTCGGTGGCTTTGGCCATATAAAAAATAGTAAATGAGTCTTAAAAATTCTGAGAAAAATATATGTTCAATATGGGACTATATTCTGCTAAATCGCAGAAAAGAAATATTTTTGGAACTGATTTGGTATTTTCATGAAAATAGACTAGTTATGAGTAAATGAATTAAATATGTTATGTGAAGTAAGAAAATTGGAAAATAGGATTTTATGGCTTGAGAATCCTATATGAGGTATATGAAGATTTTTGATGAGGATTTTTGGTTATTGGTGATGAAATCTTATGAGTTTGGCATTTTAGGATGATTAAATGCATTATTTAGTAAAGTGTAAACAATTAAAATAAATTATTTATAAGCTTAAGAAATATTATTCTTTCAATATCATTATACCGAAATATTGGTATAGATTTTATTGTGGAATTTCTACCTTTTCATGTCGAGTTACTATTCATGAGTTACTATTCACGAGTTACTATTCAGGACAAAATTAATTTTTTTTTCTGACCAAATTATAGTTGATTTATGAATATTACTCTTGAGATTAAATCTATATGTTGATTATATTGATTTTATTATCATATATAATATTTTTATAACCCTAATGATGATATTTCTCTTTGACTTGAGTGTAAAGATGGGTAAATTTTTGGTATGATCATGACTATGGGTGTTCTTTGGCCAGTAGTGCAAAGTTGAATTATTAACTGGTATGATCATGACCATTGAATTTATAATTGAATATCTTTAGCTTAAGTGCAAAGGTGAATTGATCAACATGGTTATAATTATTGTTTATATAAATTCTGAAATGATTATATATTTCTTTGAGAAATTAATATATTTGGCCTGTAGTGCAAATATGAACTGTTGATGAATATATTTGGCCTGTAGTACAAATATGAACTGCTGTTAAATATCTTTGGCCTGTAGTGCAAAGATGAACTGGTGATGAATATCTTTGGCCCGTAGTGCAAAGATGACCTGTTGTTGAATATCTTTGCCTAGTAGTGCAAAGATGAACTGGTGACGAATATCTTTGGCCCGTAGTGCAAAGATGAAGTTATTAGTATAATTATGAACATGAAATGTGATTTGGTGTAACCATGATCTTTGATGTTTCAAGTAAAGATAGGTGATGAAAATTATCTTCGTCTTAGATGAGAAGAGGAATTTAGAATCACAATTATGATTATGAGTTATTCATATGATTGTGGAAAGGAACTATTGATTGATGTTACAGGGATAAAATATTGTCGGTGGACTTTTAACGTGGAGAAGATAATAGACTTTATAGTCTATTTGACTCTTCTAATGGATTGCTCGTTCCGCTGCAACTATGGTTGAAATTTTTTATCATCTACCATATGTTCTAAATCTCTGATTTATTACTGTTGAAGGCTATTGATAATTTACTTATCTTTAGTAATGATATTCTTTACTGGGCTAGTTGTGCTCACCCTTCTGTTTCACAATTATTTTCAGGTAATAAGAGTGTAGCTGGGTCGAGCGGGGGTAACAGGGGAATAGAACGGTGGTCATCATTTAGTAGTTATATTTGGTGAATCAAATAGGGTGAGACAAACCCAACGTTGGAAGGGTGTTTTGTCACTATCATACAAGATGTCTAATGACATACAACATCGTGTCATCATAAGACACGGTTGTGCACATCCACTTGCTGAGTATATCTACGAGCACTACCTATATAATCTTGGTGTTTGTTTGAAGTATAATTCACGATTAAAGACAGTTGAGATAATAATAAGTCAAGAAAAGACTTACCATTGGGAAGAATATGATAGTAATCTTCTCGTTTTTCTTTAGGGTCTATTGGGTCAACCAAGGATAATTCTGTTGCCATATGATATCTATCATAACCTAGACGCATGGCCTCCCATGTACGAAGGTTTCCTTGAGCACTTCCCAAAGATTCTAATTTCTAAAACAGTTTTTGACTATACCTTTATGTAAGGTGTCATTGTGAGGTGCTGTCCACGGTTGGGACATGAGTCACATTTGGTATATATTTGTATCCAAACTCACAGCATATGTGTTGTTGTATTTTGCACGACAATTATTGTAATAAAGTTGTAGTTATTTTCTGTACCATGTATTTGGTGACTCAGAATAGGTTGGATGGAATGGACCTATTTTAGGGTTGTTACATTTGATATCAGAGCTTAAGGATATGGTCTCTGGCGGAGATCGGAAAATATAACTAGGAGGGGAGAGATGAGTAAATCCTTCGCTAGTGTGTCTTACCTAAGCTTAATTGTTGGTCGGTCATAATATACGGATATTATGTGATACGTTAATTTGTTTAATTAACCCTTATTTTATGGCAGTATTTGAGAATGGCAGCTGAGAATGCTAACAATGGAGTGAATGGGACTGTGGGGATACCTCTAATCACTAACCATGATAATATGATGTCAGACGAAGAAGGAATTAGATATATTCTTGTGGTAAGTGAAGAATTGATAGTTGCACCCGAGATAGTCGCAGAGGTAACAGCTGAGAGTGAGGAAGAAGAGGAAGAAGAGGTACCTGAGGAGAATTTATTAGAGGTATTATATGATCAAAATGTAGAATTACAAAATCGTGTTCATGATTTAGAAGAGCATGCTGAAGAACGGCAGACGGTTGTGGAATAAAAGGATGCAACAATTCAAGCTTGTGTTACCCGATATGTGATGCTTGAACAGAAGCATTCTTTGGCAGAGTATAAGATGATAAAGATGAAATCTGAGCTGAAAGAAGAAAAAACTGAACGAGTGAGAATAAGTGATGCATGGACAAAAGCTGCACGACACGTGGATATTGTGGAAAGAGATGTCCGATCTAAGAAGGTTAAAATAGATGATATGAATTTCTCTTTTTGGAAAGCAATTGGGAGAATCCAACATCGAGTTTTGAATTACCCGGTACAGAGCGGTCAACCTGAATTCGATATGGATCGAAGATTGATGATTCAGATCATGAATCAGGAGTACGACGAGGCAGTTGAGGGAGGAATATGCCCTATAAAAAAGTATATTCCAACGGTAGTTGTAACGACCCCAAAATAGGTCCATTCCATCCAACCTATTCTGAGTCGCCAAATACATGGTACAGAAAACAACTATAACTTTATTACAACAATTGTCGTGCAAAATACAACAACACATATGCTGTGAGTTTGGATACAAATATATACCAAATGTGACTCATGTTCCAACCGTGGACATCACCTCACATTGACACCTTACATAAAGGTATAGTCAAAAACTGTTTTAGAAATTAAAATCTTTGGGAAGTGCTCAAGGAAACCTTCGTACACGGGAGGCCACGCATCTAGGTTATGATAGATATCATATGGCCACAGAATTATCCTTGGTTGACCCAATAGACCCCAAAGAAAAACGAGAAGATTACTATCATATTCTTCCCAATGGTGAGTCTTCTCTTGACTTATCATTATCTCCACTGTCTCTAATTGAGAATTATACTTCAAACAAACACCAAGATTATATAGGTAGTGCCCATAGATATACTCAGCAAGTGGATGAGCACAACCTTGTCTTATGATGACACGAGATTGTATGTCATTAGACATCTTGTATGATAGTAACAAAACACCCTTCCAACGTTGGGTTCGCCTCACCCTATTTTCTTCACCAAATATAACTACTAAATGATGACCACCGTTCTATTCCCTTGTTACCCCCGCTCGACCCAGCTACACTCTTATTACCTGAAAAGGAATTGTGAAGCAAAAGGGTGAGCACAACTAGCTCAGTAAAGAATGTCATGACTAAAGATAATTTAATTATCAATAGCCTTCATCAACAATAAATCAGAGATTTAGAACATATGGTAAATGATAAAAATTTCAACCATAGTTGCAGCGGAACGAGCAATCCATTAGAAGAGTCAAATAGACTATAAAGTCTATTATCTTCTCCATGTTAAAAATCCATCAACAATGTTTTATCCCTGTAACATCAATCAACAGTTCCTTTCCACAATCATATGAATAACTCATAATCATAATTGTGATTCTAAATTTTTCTTCGCACCCAGGACGAAGAATATTTTCATCACATGTCTTTACCTGAAACATCAAAGATCATAGTTATACCAAATCACAGTTCCTGTTCATAATCATACTAATAACTTCATCTTTGCACTACGGCCAAAGATATTCATTTGTATCACCAGTTGGTCATGTTCATCTCAACATATGTTCATCTTTGCACTACTGGCCAAAGATATTCAACAACATGTCATCTTTGCACTACGGGCCAAAGATATTCATCAACAATTCATCTTTGCACTACAGGCCAAAGATATTCAACAACATATCATCTTTGCACTACGGCCAAAGATATTCATCAACAATTCATCTTTGCACTACAGGCCAAAGATATTCATCAATATTTCATCTTTGCACTACAGGCCAAAGATATTCATCAACAAACCATCTTTGCACTACAGGCCAAAGATATTCATCAACAGGCCATCTTTGCACTACATGCCAAAGATATTCATCAACAATTCATATTTGCACTATAGGCCAAATATATTCATATCTCAAAGAAATATATAATCATTTCAGAATTTATATAAACAATAATTATAACCATGTTGATCAATTCACCTTTGCACTTAAGCTTAAGATATTCAATTATAAATTCAATGGTCATGATCATACCAGTCACAATTCAACTTTGCACTACAGGCCAAAGAGAACCCTAGTCATGATCATACCAATAATCTACCCATCTTTACACTCCAGTGAAAGAGAATTTCAACATCAGGGTTATAAAAATGTTATATATGATGATAAAAATAATATGATCAACATATAGTTTTAATCTCAAGAGTAATATTCGTAACTCATGAATAGTAAATCGTGAATAGTAACTCATGAATAGTAACCCCGACACAAAAGATAGAAATTCCACAATAAAATCCATACCAATATTTCGGTATAATGATATTGAAAGAATAACATTACTTAAATTTATAAACAATTTATTTTAATTGTTTACACTTTACTAATTAATGCATTTAATCATCATAAAATGCCAACTCTTACAATTTCATCATCAATAACCAAAACCCTCATAAAAAATCTGCATATACCTCATATAGGATTCTCAAGCCATAAAATCCTATTTTTCAATTTTCTTTCCTCACAAAACATATTTAATTCATTTACTCATAACTAGACCATTTTTAAAAAATACCAAATCAATTCCAAAAATATTTCTTTTCTGGGATTTAGCATAATATAGTCCCATAGTGAACATATATTTTTCTCAGAATTTTTAAAAGTCATTTACTATTTTTCATATGGCCAAAATAGCCGAATATTTAGACATTTATCAAAAATTGTACTTTTGTCTAAAAATTCTGAAATTTACAGAGTATACTTCTATCATATACATGTACTCCCAATAAAAATTTCATCAATTTTGGAGTTAACCACAAGGAATTATAAGCAGTTACTTTTAAAATAGTCTTTTCTCATAAAATTCATAACTCTCAATCTATACATTCAAAAATCACCATTTTTGGACACAATCAATAAAACTCATCAAAATATCATTTCAAATTTTTCCAAAATTTTTGAAGTTCAGAAAAATTACGAAACTGAAAATCATAACAACCCTTAAAATCCCTTAATATCCCTTACTATCCCTTACCTCAAAAGAGCAGTACTTCTGATCGATATAAGGCTGAAGGAAACTTGCACTGATGAATAGCAACTCACCAAGTATCTAAATACTCACAAAATACACTCAATAATCTAGAGAGAGAAAGAGAGAAAGCTTATGTTTCTGGTGTGATTTTCAATTCTAACTTAGCCCTCTATTTATAGGAAAATTTTGGTAGGTTTGACCTGCAACCTGATGGCTTTACCTGCTACTATTCCCACCCACCACATTTGAAATATAATTCAGCACATTTCTTCACCAACCACAAGTGGGGCCCACCAATTCTAGAATTTTCCACCAAAATGATAAACTCCGAAAATTCAACAATTTCTGAACCAGTCATCTCGTAAAATTCATAATAAATCATACGTTCATTTTTAACGGTTCAAAATTTGTGGACATATACTCAACTTATATATGTATAACATATCCAAAAATTACCACGATCCAACGGTCGGATTAAAAATTATAATCCCCGCAAAATATCTCAAAAACCCTGATTTTTAATACCTCCATTCCGACAAAAATACGGATAAAAATCTCAACATTAACTCCTTCATTTTTTAACCACAAAAATATATCCCTCATTTATATCCACATAAAATAAATATTTTCTTATCATATGAATCAATAATTAATTATTCACAAATAATATTACAGAATCACATTTATGACAACCAGGCCGTTCCCAGGAAAGAGGGGGCTTTCCAATAAGAATTTCTCCTTACTGGCGCGCAATTAGATGACCAAACCTCTCCTTAGACAGAACTTTCTAGACATTGACAATAATGTTATCTAATAATATTATTCAAATAATATGAATTATTGATCTGATAAAGGAAAATACTGTGCAGCAACAATTATTGAAACAACAATAATATAAAATATCAACGCAACAATTATTGAATCAATAAAATAAAATATTGAACAGTAACTACTGTAACAATTATTGAGTAGTGCCTTCTTACGTAAGAATCAATAATTTCAAAAATACTGTGCAATACCGTGTGCTACTGTGCAAAAACGCGTATTACTGTATTTTAACCACCGGGTATTCTAACAGTGTTAACGGTAACAACTACGCCGTTAATTATAAAAACTCAATTTTTATCGTTATCTTCATCCGACAGTTATTCGTTATGGGGCCCACAAATAGCTGCGCCGTCGTACGAATATTCTCCGACAGAAAAAATATTCCACGACCAAACGAATATTCCCCAACAACAATGATTATTTTATAACCACTTGTGTATTTTGAAAAAAATTATATATCACCCTTAACTTTAACATTTATCAATTTAACCATTTACTGAATAGTAATTATAAGAAAAATTGAATACTTTTATTTCATAAAATTCGGGGTCTTACAATCTCCCCTCCTTATGAAATTTCGTCCCCGAAATTTACGTACCTGGTATTTCAAAGAGTTGAGAATACCTTCCTTTCATTTCAATTTCCATCTTCTCTGTCATCATAATTTCTCCATTGCTCATCTCCTGTATTTCAAATAACATTCTAGAATACAGCTTCAAAACAAGTGTTAATTTAACAAATTAACATATCACATAATATCCCGATATTATGACTGACCAACAAATAAGCTTAGGTAGGACACACTAGCGAAGGATTTACTCATCTCTCCCCTCCTAGTTGTATTCCCCGATCTCCGCCAGAGATCATATCCCCAAGCTCTGATACCACCTGTAACGACCCCAAAATAGGTCCATTCCATCCAACCTATTCTGAGTCGCCAAATACATGGTACAGAAAATAACTATAACTTTATTACAACAATTGTCGTGCAAAATACAACAACACATATGCTGTGAGTTTGGATACAAATATATACCAAATGTGACTCATGTTCCAACCGTGGACATCACCTCACATTGACACCTTACATAAAGGTATAGTCAAAAACTGTTTTAGAAATTAAAATCTTTGGGAAGTGCTCAAGGAAACCTTCGTACACGGGAGGCCACGCATCTAGGTTATGATAGATATCATATGGCCACAGAATTATCCTTGGTTGACCCAATAGACCCCAAAGAAAAACGAGAAGATTACTATCATATTCTTCCCAATGGTGAGTCTTCTCTTGACTTATCATTATCTCCACTGTCTCTAATTGAGAATTATACTTCAAACAAACACCAAGATTATATAGGTAGTGCCCATAGATATACTCAGCAAGTGGATGAGCACAACCTTGTCTTATGATGACACGAGATTGTATGTCATTAGACATCTTGTATGATAGTAACAAAACACCCTTCCAACGTTGGGTTCGCCTCACCCTATTTTCTTCACCAAATATAACTACTAAATGATGACCACCGTTCTATTCCCTTGTTACCCCCGCTCGACCCAGCTACACTCTTATTACCTGAAAAGGAATTGTGAAGCAAAAGGGTGAGCACAACTAGCTCAGTAAAGAATGTCATGACTAAAGATAATTTAATTATCAATAGCCTTCATCAACAATAAATCAGAGATTTAGAACATATGGTAAATGATAAAAATTTCAACCATAGTTGCAGCGGAACGAGCAATCCATTAGAAGAGTCAAATAGACTATAAAGTCTATTATCTTCTCCATGTTAAAAATCCATCAACAATGTTTTATCCCTGTAACATCAATCAACAGTTCCTTTCCACAATCATATGAATAACTCATAATCATAATTGTGATTCTAAATTTTTCTTCGCACCCAGGACGAAGAATATTTTCATCACATGTCTTTACCTGAAACATCAAAGATCATAGTTATACCAAATCACAGTTCCTGTTCATAATCATACTAATAACTTCATCTTTGCACTACGGCCAAAGATATTCATTTGTATCACCAGTTGGTCATGTTCATCTCAACATATGTTCATCTTTGCACTACTGGCCAAAGATATTCAACAACATGTCATCTTTGCACTACGGGCCAAAGATATTCATCAACAATTCATCTTTGCACTACAGGCCAAAGATATTCAACAACATATCATCTTTGCACTACGGCCAAAGATATTCATCAACAATTCATCTTTGCACTACAGGCCAAAGATATTCATCAATATTTTATCTTTGCACTACAGGCCAAAGATATTCATCAACAAACCATCTTTGCACTACAGGCCAAAGATATTCATCAACAGGCCATCTTTGCACTACATGCCAAAGATATTCATCAACAATTCATATTTGCACTATAGGCCAAATATATTCATATCTCAAAGAAATATATAATCATTTCAGAATTTATATAAACAATAATTATAACCATGTTGATCAATTCACCTTTGCACTTAAGCTTAAGATATTCAATTATAAATTCAATGGTCATGATCATACCAGTCACAATTCAACTTTGCACTACAGGCCAAAGAGAACCCTAGTCATGATCATACCAATAATCTACCCATCTTTACACTCCAGTGAAAGAGAATTTCAACATCAGGGTTATAAAAATGTTATATATGATGATAAAAATAATATGATCAACATATAGTTTTAATCTCAAGAGTAATATTCGTAACTCATGAATAGTAAATCGTGAATAGTAACTCATGAATAGTAACCCCGACACAAAAGATAGAAATTCTACAATAAAATCCATACCAATATTTCGGTATAATGATATTGAAAGAATAACATTACTTAAATTTATAAACAATTTATTTTAATTGTTTACACTTTACTAATTAATGCATTTAATCATCATAAAATGCCAACTCTTACAATTTCATCATCAATAACCAAAACCCTCATAAAAAATCTGCATATACCTCATATAGGATTCTCAAGCCATAAAATCCTATTTTTCAATTTTCTTTCCTCACAAAACATATTTAATTCATTTACTCATAACTAGACCATTTTTAAAAAATACCAAATCAATTCTAAAAATATTTCTTTTCTGGGATTTAGCATAATATAGTCCCATAGTGAACATATATTTTTCTCAGAATTTTTAAAAGTCATTTACTATTTTTCATATGGCCAAAATAGCCGAATATTTAGACATTTATCAAAAATTGTACTTTTGTCTAAAAATTCTGAAATTTACAGAGTATACTTCTATCATATACATGTACTCCCAATAAAAATTTCATCAATTTTGGAGTTAACCACAAGGAATTATAAGCAGTTACTTTTAAAATAGTCTTTTCTCATAAAATTCATAACTCTCAATCTATACATTCAAAAATCACCATTTTTGGACACAATCAATAAAACTCATCAAAATATCATTTCAAATTTTTCCAAAATTTTTGAAGTTCAGAAAAATTACGAAACTGAAAATCATAACAACCCTTAAAATCCCTTAATATCCCTTACTATCCCTTACCTCAAAAGAGCAGTACTTCTGATCGATATAAGGCTGAAGAAAACTTGCACTGATGAATAGCAACTCACCAAGTATCTAAATACTCACAAAATACACTCAATAATCTAGAGAGAGAAAGAGAGAAAGCTTATGTTTCTGGTGTGATTTTCAATTCTAACTTAGCCCTCTATTTATAGGAAAATTTTGGTAGGTTTGACCTGCAACCTGATGGCTTTACCTGCTACTATTCCCACCCACCACATTTGAAATATAATTCAGCACATTTCTTCACCAACCACAAGTGGGGCCCACCAATTCTAGAATTTTCCACCAAAATGATAAACTCCGAAAATTCAACAATTTCTGAACCAGTCATCTCGTAAAATTCATAATAAATCATACGTTCATTTTTAACGGTTCAAAATTTGTGGACATATACTCAACTTATATATGTATAACATATCCAAAAATTACCACGATCCAACGGTCGGATTAAAAATTATAATCCCCGCAAAATATCTCAAAAACCCTGATTTTTAATACCTCCATTCCGACAAAAATACGGATAAAAATCTCAACATTAACTCCTTCATTTTTTAACCACAAAAATATATCCCTCATTTATATCCACATAAAATAAATATTTTCTTATCATATGAATCAATAATTAATTATTCACAAATAATATTACAGAATCACATTTATGACAACCAGGCCGTTCCCAGGAAAGAGGGGGCTTTCCAATAAGAATTTCTCCTTACTGGCGCGCAATTAGATGACCAAACCTCTCCTTAGACAGAACTTTCTAGACATTGACAATAATGTTATCTAATAATATTATTCAAATAATATGAATTATTGATCTGATAAAGGAAAATACTGTGCAGCAACAATTATTGAAACAACAATAATATAAAATATCAACGCAACAATTATTGAATCAATAAAATAAAATATTGAACAGTAACTACTGTAACAATTATTGAGTAGTGCCTTCTTACGTAAGAATCAATAATTTCAAAAATACTGTGCAATACCGTGTGCTACTGTGCAAAAACGCGTATTACTGTATTTTAACCACCGGGTATTCTAACAGTGTTAACGGTAACAACTACGCCGTTAATTATAAAAACTCAATTTTTATCGTTATCTTCATCCGACAGTTATTCGTTATGGGGCCCACAAATAGCTGCGCCGTCGTACGAATATTCTCCGACAGAAAAAATATTCCACGACCAAACGAATATTCCCCAACAACAATGATTATTTTATAACCACTTGTGTATTTTGAAAAAAATCATATATCACCCTTAACTTTAACATTTATCAATTTAACCATTTACTGAATAGTAATTATAAGAAAAATTGAATACTTTTATTTCATAAAATTCGGGGTCTTACAGTAGTGATGACGCCAAATGCTGTCCTAGACAAGTCAAAACCGGGTAGTTCAAGGGAGAGCGGTTGTCATGACTTCCCAATAAGTGAAGAACCCAAATGAAGTTATCACGGGAGATGAGCAATGGAGATTTGATGACCCGGGAGATAAAATCTGAAATGAAAGCAACGTATTCTCAACTTTTCAAAATACCAGGTACGTAAATTTCGGGGACGAAATTTTATAAGGAGGGGAGATTGTAAGACCCCGAATTTTATGAAATAAAAGTATTCAATTTTTCTTACAATTACAATTCAGTAAAAGGTTAAATTGATAAAAAGTTAAAGTTATGGGTGAAATGTGATTTTTTTTTCAAAATAAACAAGTGGTTATATAATAATCATTTTTGTCGAGGAATATTCGTTGGTCGTGGAATATTCTTTCTGTCGGGGAATATTCGTACGACGGTGCAGCTATTTGTGGGCTCCATAACGAAAAATGGTCGGATGAAGATAACGATAAAAATTGAGTTTTTATAATTAACGGCGTAGTTGTTACCGTTAACACTGTTGGAATACCCGGTGGTTAAAATACAGTAATACGCGTTATTGCACAGTAACACACGGTATCGCACAGTTTTTTTGAAATTATTGATTCTTATGTAAGAAGGCACTACTAAATAATTGTCACAGTAATTACTGTTCAATATTTTATTTTATTGACTCAATAATTGCTGCGTTGATATTTTATATTATTGTTGTTTCAATAATTATTGTTGCACATCATCTCCATTATCAGATCAATAAATTATATTATTTTAAATAATATTATTAGATAGTATTATTGGCAATGTCTAGAAAGTTCTGTCTATGGAGATGTTTGGTCATCTAATTGGGCGCCAATAAGGAGAAATCCTTGTTGGAAAGCCCCCTCTTTCCTGGGAACGGCCTGGTTGCCAGTACTGTGATTCTGTAATATTATTTGTGAATAATTAATTATTGATTTATATGATGAGAAAAATATTAATTTTATGTGGATATAGATGGAGAAAATTTTTAAAGTGGCAATTGTTGAAAAATGATATTTTATCTTTTCTGATAAAATAATTTATTATTATATTTAATAATATAATAATGGTGATAGTTTTACAATGAATGTGGGATATATGAGTATATGAGGAAGAGTATTTTCGTTGTATTAAATGATTAACACATGTTTTGTGTGTCGGTGGACCCCATTTCTTGATTGAAATTTGATTATAGTCTGTAAAATCGTCCGTTTATGGATTTCGGTCAATTTCTGTTTGGAATTTAGAAAAACTTTCTTCTGCAAAGTTGTAGAGAATTGAATTTCCTAAAAAAAATTGTGAGATTCAAATTTTCTGATAAAAGGGCTATTTTCTATGAATTATTGAAGTTTTGGAAAATAAAATAATTTTTATTAATTTATGGGTGGGACCCACTTTGGTTGTTGAACACATGTGGGCTGCTGGGATTTTTTTTTCAGCCTTGGCATGCTTTAATTGCTGATGGTTGGTGTGTAGAAAATAGAGAATAAATAATATTAATTTTTTATTTTAGTCTCCTTTAGCGTTATAGCATTTTCCTATAAATAGGTGCTTAAGTTAGAATTGAAAATCACACCAGAAATAAGTTTTCTTTCTCTCTATATTATCAAATATATTTTTGTGAGTATTTTGATATCTTGAGTGTTGCTCAGCGTTATATCCAATATTCAAGTCAGAAATACTGCTCTTTTGAGGTATAGAGATTTTAAGGGTTATTATGTTTTTCAGTTCGTACTTCTTCCGTCCTTCAAAAAATTCTGGAAAAATTTAAAATGATATTTTGATGAGTTTTATTGATTGTGTCCAAAAATGGTGATTTTTGGATGTATAGATTAAGAGTTATGAATTTTATGAGAAAAGACTATTTTAAAAGTAACCGCTTATAACTCCTTGTGGTTAACTCCAAAATTGATGAAATTTTTATTGGAAGTATATATATATAATATCAGTGTATTCTGTGAATTTCAGAATTTTTGGATAAAAGTACAATTTATGATAAATGTCTAAATATTCAGTGGTTTTGGCCATATGAAAAATAGTAAATGAGTCTTAAAAATTTTGAGAAAAATATATGTTCAATATGGGACTATATTCTGCTAAATCCCAGAAAAGAAATATTTTTGGAACTGATTTGGTATTTTTCATGAAAATAGACTAGTTATGAGTAAATAAATTAAATATGTTATGTGAAGTAAGAAAATTGGAAAATAGGATTTTATGGCTTGAGAATCCTATATGAGGTATATGCAGATTTTTGATGAGGGTTTTTGGTTATTGGTGATGAAATCTTATGAGTTTGGCATTTTAGGATGATTAAATGCATTATTTAGTAAAGTGTAAACAATTAAAATAAATTTTTTATAAGCTTAAGAAATATTATTCTTTCAATATCATTATACCGAAATATTGGTATAGATTTTATTGTGGAATTTCTACCTTTTTATGTTGAGTTACTATTCACGAGTTACTATTTACGAGTTACTATTTATGAGTTACTATTCACGAGTTACTATTCACGACAAAATTAGTTTTTTTTTCTGACCAAATTATAGTTAATTTATGAATATTACTCTTGAGATTAAATCTATATGTTGATTATATTGATTTTATTATCATATATAATATTTTTATAACCCTAATGATGATATTTCTCTTTGACTTGAGTGTAAAGATGGGTAGATTTTTGGTATGATCATGACTATGGGTTTCCTTTGGTCAGTAGTGCAAAGTTGAATTGTTGACTGGTATTATCATGACCATTAAATTTATAATTGAATATCTTTAGCTTAAGTGCAAAGGTGAATTGATCAACATGGTTATAATTATTGTTTATATAAATTCTGAAATGATTATATATTTCTTTGAGAAATTAATATATTTGGCCTTTGTGCAAATATGAATTGTTGATGAATATAATTGGCCTGTAGTACAAATATGAACTGTTGTTGAATATCTTTGGCCTGTAGTGCAAAGATGAACTGGTGATGAATATCTTTGGCCCGTAGTGCAAAGATGACCTGTTGTTGAATATCTTTGGCCAGTAGTACAAAGATGAACTGGTGATGAATATTTTTGTCCCGTAGTGCAAAGATGAAGTTATTAGTATAATTATGAACAGGAAAAGTGAATGATCTTTGATGTTTCAAGTAAAGACAGGTGATGAAAATTATCTTCGTCTTGGATGAGAAGAGGAATTTAGAATCACAATTATGATTATGAGTTATTCATATGATTATGGAAAGGAACTGTTGATTGATGTTACATGGATAAAATATTATTGGTGGGCTTTTAACGTGAAGAAGATAATAGACTTTATAGTCTATTTGACTCTTCTAATGGATTGCTCGTTCCGCTGCAACTATGTTTGAAAATTTTTATCATCTACCATATGTTCTAAATCTCTGATTTATTACTATTGAAGGCTATTGATAATTTATTTATCTTTAGTAATGATATTCTTTACTGGACTAGTTGTGCTCACTCTTCTGTTTCACAATTCCTTTCAGGTAATAATAATGTAGCTGGGTCGAGCGGGGGTAACAGGGGAATAGAACGGTGGTCATCATTTAGTAGTTATATTTGGTGAATCAAATAGGGTGAGGCAAACCCAACGTTGGAAGGGTGTTTTGTCACTATCATACAAGATGTCTAATGACATACAACATCGTGTCATCATAAGACACGGTTGTGCACATCCACTTGCTGAGTATATCTACGAGCACTACCTATATAATCTTGGTGTTTGTTTGAAGTATAATTCACGATTAAAGACAGTGGAGATAATGATAAGTCAAGAGAAGACTCACCATTGAGAAGAATATAATAGTAATCTTCTCGTTTTTCTTTGGGGTCTATTGGGTCAATCAAGGATAATTCTGTGGCCATATGATATCTATCATAACCTAGACGCATGGCCTCCCATGTACGAAGGTTTCCTTGAGCACTTTCCAAAGATTCTAATTTCTAAAACAGTTTTTGACTATACCTTTAAGTAAGGTGTCATTGTGAGGTGCTGTCCACGGTTGGGACATGAGTCATATTTGATATATATTTGTATCCAAACTCACAGCATATGTGTTGTTATATTTTGCACGATAATTATTATAATAAAGTTTTATTTGTTTTCTGTACCATGTATTTGGCGACTCAGAATAGGTTGGATGAAATGTACCTATTTTGAGATTGTCACAGTTATCTTAACAAGTTGTTTTTTAAATTCGTACTTGTTTTCTTAACAAATATATGAACATATAAGAATCCAAAAAAATTCTACTTAAGATTGTTGAAAAAATACGAATAAAATATAGGATTCAAATATATATAAAGAGAGGCTAATGAATAACTTATCGATTTATAGCAAATAATTTTGAGCAGAGGCGTGCGGTGCACTGTCCTTAAGTAGAAATTTTGCCCCTCGGAGAACTTTTCTCGGTGCTAAGGTCACTGACGAAATCTTACTCCAGGATTCAACGGCTCTTCACCCAACTAACCAACACTTAAAATAGTTGAATGGCCCATGAACAACTTCTAATTTTTCTTACTCAAACTCAAAATTTGTACCACACACACACACACACACACACACACACACACACACACACACACACACACACACACACACACACACACACACATATATATATATATATATATATATATATATATATATATATATATATATATTCCCTCCTTCTGCTGCTTAGCAGAATAGCAGAAGATATATATATATATCTATATGAAAAGCCTTATCTTCCTTTTATATACTCGTAGAATGCAACGGTAATAACCCAATAATATGGCAACGGTAAAATATGTAATACAAAGATAGCAACAGTAATAAAATATTAATATCCCAATAATTGGTATTTAATAGATATTGAACAGTTACAAAATCTCCATAAATATATTAATTATAACTCATTCAATTTACACATTACACTCTTTTAATGGTATATCATCAAAATATATATTAATATATTTATTTTTATTTAACTTTGTAATATATTATTTTTGTATAAAATGCAACATTAACAACTTTATTCCTACACGCATTTATGGATATTATTGTAGAGGAGTATTTTTGCAAGATACTAATAGTGGAAGAAAATATTTAATTAATTAATTTTAATTCTATTAATTCTAGAGTGCAATTATAACTATTTTGTGGAATTAGTTATAATTAATATAATTCTAATTGATTAAAGAGTTGATCAGAAATTAGTATTATATTGGAGTTAGAATTGTTGAATCCTACTTGATCCCAACGCACTCTATCCTTTATTAAGAGATAACAAAATAGCATGATAAAATATATCAAAAATATTTTCAAATTATCCTGATAAATATCAGGGAGTTGAGGACTCTATATATAATATCATTTTGTAGTATTTTGAGTCCAAGTACGTGATATCAAAAATAAGGGTCATAGGGAGGCAGATCAGGAGGGAACAAAATTCATCATCAGAATAAGCCAAAATTCTCCATTGTGCTACAACCAAGCACGAGATATATAATATATTTTTTGCTTATGCTAAATTATGAGAAAGATCTTGGAATAATAATTTTTAAAAGTAAGAATTATTAATTTACTCTGTATTATTTTTAACTATACATTTGCGTGGTCAAGCCTGTTTGATGAATTTGTAATTATGTAATTAAGCATATCTAGAGGGGGGTGAATAGCTGTAAATACTCAAAAGTGATCTACAATGGTCAATATTTAAAATTTACAACTGCAGACTATAATCGGACAGACTAACGTATATGTTCTTTGTCTGTTATAATCGAACAACTAATACATGTCTGTATTAGTATATATTTTTCGTCTGTTATAATCGGACAGCTAATACCTATTAGTTTTAGTATAATTTCGACCACAGGTTAAATCAGATTCTGCAGATTAAAGCATATAACAGAAACAAAATAACAGTAAATCACGCTAAGATTTTTACGTGGTTTAACCCCTATCCTCTACTCTAATGGCCTAATCCACGTCCAATATCAACTAGTATTTGACTCTTTTTATTAAACTTAATACTCAATTAAATACAATAAAAGAACTCCCTGTTCAAAGTTACTCGAATCTAACTTGGACACCTCTGTCCCCTTGCACATCTGCAACTTATCTCACCTTTGAGACCTTGATACCGAAATTTATAAATTTTGTAAATTCATAAAATATCAAGTATAGTAGTAAATTATAAATTAGAGTAAGTATAAGTGTGAGATATTTGAGTTAAGAATACTCTTAATTGGAGTTAGAATATTCTGTTCTAACGAGTTTCCTTTACTCTAAATCTGTATTTAGAATTTATTCGGCTATTATTTTGTGTTATTCACAATATATTGGTAATTGACACATAGGAGAGTCAAATTTAAAATTTATTCTCAAAACCCTTCCCCTACTTATCAAGAGTACTTTTGTCTAAATAATAACAAGAAAGAGAAACCATATATTGAATAAATGAGGGGATCCAAATAAATTGGCCCCAAGTGCTATGTGTTTGTCTTACTTCTTCAGGCTTTCTTCTATATATTTGTGGGCCCATGTGCAAAATTAGGGTTCACATGACCTAATTAAATTAAATGCACAATTAGGGTTCCACGACCTCATTAAATGTGCAAGTTAGGGTTCGCATAACCTAATGGAATGAAGATGAAAAAGTCAGAAATAAATGTGCTAGACCGGGAGAAGCCTCCACGTGTCCCGAGGCGGAAGGCTCGTGGAGGCGGCTCATTTTGGGAATTGATTGAGGGATTGGATTGGTGGCTAGAAGGACAGGGCAATATGGGCATTACTCTAAGGACTAAAGGGTATTTCTGAAATTTCCCTGAAGGCATGTGCCTTGCACATGACTACTTTCCAGAATACCCTATAAATACCCCTTCCATTCCATTTGGAAAGGGGACTGCTCTCCGGACACAAGACTCGGACTCTTTTAGTAGCTTAAGGCTCGGATATTCCACCTAAAAAGCACTAACAAGATTCGAACACTCTCTCAACTCGAAGAACCGAAGAAGGCTCTTGGAATCCCAATAACCCTAACACGGTTTCGGATTCTAGGGGTTCTGCCACGCGTCGTTGGAGTAGTCGCCCACCTGTCGTTCTCCCCTCTACAATCAACCAATCAATTTCGTATTCTTCGTGGATTTCTCTCCTCCTCAGCCAACACGAAACCCTAAGCGAGCAAGGCGCGATTTCCTTGCCCACATTTATTTGGCGACTCTGCTGGGGAGGTGTAGAATTCGTGAAGGGTATGCCCACAACTCGAAGTGGGAGAATTACAGGAAGAGCTGCTTCACCAACAGATAGCATTACCTCGCCGGATCCAGTTCCAAGACAAGTATCTCAAGCATTCCAAGGCGCAAACCTGGATTTTGACCAACCACTTGTTGAAGACGTTTCAGAAGAGAGTTCGACATCACCACATATGACTAATCAACAACAAACCAACGCAGGAAGGCAAGGCGAGGATGCAGGTGGAGACCAGACGAATGCTGTGCAACTGGAGATGCTCAAGGCATTGAAGGAAGCACGAGAAGGACAAGGGATGATGATGGCCATGATGCTGGAAATGCAAAGGAAGCAAGAGGAGATGGGGAACTTCCGCCAGCAGTTGATGCAGATTCCTACGTTTAAGGCCATGTTCCCAGGAAGCTCGCAGGGGGGACAGGTAGGAGTGGAAGACAACAACAATGGCAGCAACAACAAAGAGAACCAGATTGTATCGCCCTTGACGGAAAGTCAATCGGTTCCAATAATCAACTTGGAGGCCCAACACAGCGGTGACGTGCCACAATATAGGTTGGAAGCAAGCCAACCTCAGACAAACATCATCCCAATTGCTCTCCCATCAATTTCACAGGTGCAAATGCCAACCATTCCAGGCGATGTCCAACGAGTGAGCCAGCAACTTCCACCAGTGCCGACTTTGCATGACGCAAGTGTGCACCAACCAATCTCTCTACCATATACACCGCCGATACCACAGTATATCTCAACACCCCAGAGAGTTCACACCACGAGCCAGTATGTGACGAAGGATGATATGATCGATGTAATCAATCAACTTCGTAGGCAGACATCTCGACCCTCGGAGTTGGACTTTACTCCGCCTTACCCAGCACACATTCGGAGGCAACCTTACCCGGTAGGATATATCGAGCATCCCCCGCAATTTCCAAAATACAACGGGGAGAAAGGAAATGCCAGGGAACATATTGCCAGGTTTGTAGAGTCGATGTCTCCGTGGCTGGGATATGATGAAGTGAACAACCACAACTTGTTGATGCGGGAATTCAACAAAACTTTGACAGATAGTGCCTTTAGTTGGTACTACAATTTGGAGAAGGGGTCAGTCCATGATTGGGATGACCTCAAATTACAATTTTTTAAGAAATTTTTCTATGTGCAGAAACAGGTAACCATTGTAGAACTCATGCGGTTCAAGCAGAAGCCAAATGAGGAGCTATCAGATTACGTTGACAGGTTCAGGGCCCAGGCACAGAAGTGTGCAGAGCCGATTGAAGAAAAGAACCTGGTCAGCATTTGCAACAATGGTGCCTTAGATTCCTTCAAGCCCCACCTCATTACCAAGGCTTGTGATTCCTTCGCGACCCTCTCAGCTTTCGCACAAGACTTGGGAGGAATCATGACACTGCCCACTAGCCATGCGACGGTTACATGGAGGGGCAAGAGAACAGCAACTGTGGCTTTGGCTGACTCTCAGTCAAAACCACAAGGGGGCAAGAGGGAGAAGCATGAGAAAAATTTTGAGCGAAGCAAAGGAAGGCCTGGAGATAAATATGCAAGAAAGTCGGTCCCGGAGGCTATCACATGCAGTGAGAAAGCATTCAGAGGCCTATACGAGCAATGGATTGAACATGGGGTGGTGAAACCCCCAAGGCCTAGATTTGCAGTGACGGAGGAGATGAAGAGAAGGCCAGACTTCTGTGTTTTCCACCAATACGCGGGACACTCAACTATGGATTGTTATAGCCTGCGTAGGATATTCCACGAGAAGTTGGCAAATGGGGAGATTGAACTGGGAAAGGAAAGCAGTGTTCATGACAAGCCACTGCCAAATCACAAGGGAAAAGAAACATGCAACACTGTTATCCATAACATAATCCCAGAAGTGGAGATGATGGTGGAAGAAAAGGAGGAGTGTGACCCAGGCCTGCAAGTGACAGCATTGATGAATGGGGCCAAATTCAGAAATTTTTTCGATCAGATAGGGTTGGCCAAGGAAGCAAGGATTGAGGCAACCAGGGCAATAATTAAGGCCGCCGAGACACAGGAGACTTGCATGGCCATAAGCAAAGGATTTGTGAAAACAATGGAGGAGGAAGCAAATAAGATATCTTTCTCTAAAGCTGATAGAGAGATAAGATACCCGCACAACAGACCACTGTATGTGACAGCGATAATCAATGGCATCGAAGTGCGGAGGGCATTCATTGACAATGGAGCATCTGTAAATATTATGCCCTACACCATGTTCAAACGGTTAGGCCTGTCAGAGAAGAAGATAGTGAAGGAACAAACAAACATTACAGGATTCGCTAACCAAAGCACGAGAACCCTGGGACATATCAAGGTAGACATGCAAGTTGGAAAAATCCGAGGGCCTGTAATGTTCCATGTTGCAGAGGTAGATGCAGCATACCATATCTTGCTGGGAAGGGCTTGGCAAAATGACTATGGGGTGGTACCCTCAGTCTTTCATCAGTGCCTGAAAGCTATCTGGAAAGGGAAAGAAGTGAAGGTACCAGCAACTCGGAATCCCTTTGGACCAGAGGAGGCACACATCACCGAAGCAACTTTCTTCGATGATGTCGCTGAAGAGGGAGAGAACCAGATCGCGAGGCCTGATTCCTTAAGACTAGCAAGCTGGAAGGAAGTGCAGGAAGATAAGTTTGTACCTGCAGAAAAAGTAAAGAAGAAGACCTCGGAACATGGAGAATGTTCCAAAGATATGAAGCCAGTCGTAGTGGACTTGGAGAAGGAAGGAAGAGAAGAGAAGAAAAGGCCAGCAAATCCTGAAGATGCCAGAAATATAATAAATGCCAAGCGGATAGCACAGTCCGAGGATGGCCAAAAGACAAAATGGGAGAGGGTTGTAAAACCCGACGGAAAGGTAGTGTTTCGATTATGACGGTGCAAGGGGGAAGAGCCCAAAGAAGCGTTCAAACCCAACAGCTCAGGAGGTGTCCCCCACTCCAGCAATAACGAAGGAGAAGAAGTTGTACAACAGAAGGTAGAACCAGCTCCAGAATGCTTTGAAGATAGGCCAAAACCTCAACAAAATGAATTAGAAGAAGTTGATTTGGCAACAGATGGAGGAACGCCGAGACCAACTTATGTCAACAAGGAGCTTGAGGCTAACCAGAAAGAGGAGCTCATACAACTACTGCGAGAGTATAAGGACGTCTTTGCTTGGAATTACGACGAGATGCCCGGAATTGACAAAGATCTTGTGGAGCACAATCTAAACATAAGTCCGGGAATGAAGCCAGTGAAGCAAGCACCTCGCAACTATGCACCCGAGGTCGAAACCCAAATAAAGGAAGAAATCAAAAAGTTACTGGAAGTAGGGTTCATCAAGCCAATCCAACATCCAACATGGCTTTCCAGCATCGTACCGGTAAAGAAATCAAATGGACAGCTACGAATATGCGTCGATTTCAGAGACTTGAACAAGGCATGCCCGAAGGATATGTACCCATTACCCAACATAGACACCTTGGTAGATGCAACGGCTAATCATGAGATGATGTCTTTCATGGATGGGTTTGTGGGCTACAATCAGATAAAGATGTCCATGGAAGATGCAGAGTTGACAGCCTTTCGTACCCCGTTTGGGAATTTTTACTATGTAGTAATGCCATTCGGATTGAAGAATGCGGGGGCAACTTATCAGAGGGCAATGCATGCTATATTTCATGACATGATTCATGATATAGTGGAGGACTATGTGGACGATGTGGTAGTGAAATCCAAGAAGGCAACAACTCATGTGGAGGACCTGAGGAAAGTGTTTGAGCGATGCCGAAGGTATAAGTTGAGGATGAATCCGAAAAAGTGCGCCTTTGGAATGACGGCTGGAAAATTCTTGGGCTTCTTGGTGCACAACAGAGGTTTAGAAGTGGACCCAGGCAAGGCAAAAGCAGTTACAGAGATGCCCCCACCAAAGACGCAAAAGCAGTTGAAGAGCTTTCTAGGGAAGGTCTCGTACATGAGAAGATTCATGCCAGCATTAGCCGAAGTCACAGAACCTTTCGGCAAATTACTAAAAGGAAAGGCACAATGGGACTGGGGGCAAGACCAACAACAGGCCTTTGAGAAAGTAAAAAGAATTTTATCTTCGGCACAAACGATGGTAGTGCCACAAAGAGGAATGCCGTTGCAGTTGTATATCACATCTACCAAGAAGTCTATAGGAGGATTGATCACGCAAGAGGTGGATGGAGAAGAGAAACCTGTATATTACATTAGCCGGATAATCAGAGGACCGGAAACCAGGTATTCACAAGTAGAGAGGCATTGCCTAGCGTTGGTGTTCATTGCGCAGAAAATGCGACATTATTTTCTAGCGCACGAAGTAATGATTGCAACAAAAACTGATCCGATCAGATACCTATTAACTAGGCCAGCATTAGTAGGAAGACCTGCTAGATGGATGATGATTCTTTCAGAATATGACATCAAGTGTGTAACACCAAAGGCAATCCGATGTCAAGCCTTGGCAGACCTGCTAGCTCAATTTCCAAACGGAGAATATGAGCCCCCTTCTGAGGATCTTCCGGGTGGAGAAGTGGAATCAATCGACTTGATGGATGAAGATCCAGAATGGTGGAGTTTGGCTTTTGATGGATCATCTGCAGAAGGTAAAGGCGGAGCAGGAGTGGTGTTGACCACCAAAGAAGGAAATGAAATATCCTTGTCGTACAAATTGGACTTCCCTTGCACAAATAATGAAGCAGAATACGAGGCGTTCATACTAGGATTATTAGCGGCTCAAGAATTGGGAGCCAAATATCTTAAAGTAAAAGGAGATTCAAACCTTATAGTGCAGCAGATAAAAGGTCAATTCGGAGTGAAAGAACCCATCTTGGCGCCGTATCGAACTGTAGCACAAAAGGTGATGGAAGCTTACAAGAAGGTGGTGATTGAATATGTGCCAAGAGGACAGAATAAACAACCGGATGCACTAGCAACAGTAGCATCTCGAGTCTATATTCAAGGAGAAGACTTGAATGTGAAGGTAATGAAGAGAACCCTCCCAACCACGGTGCTAAACTTGTTCCCCAAAGACATGATAGACGATTGGAGATATGACATCTCCCATCAATTGCAAACTAAGGAAGGAACAATACCAATTGTAGAGCTACAAAAGTACAGCATCATCAAAGGTATCTTGTATCACAAAGAAGCAGATGGTGTATTGACACGATGCTTGGGGAAACAAGAAGCAAGTAAAGTCTTGCATCAGGTGCATGAAGAGAATTGTGGGTTTGCAGACATAGGTCTGTATCGTAGGTTGCAACGCCAAGGGTATTATTGGCCTGAAATGAAGAAGGCAGCAGATGCCCTACAACGGCACTGTGTTTCATGCCAAGAATACCCTGGGGAGGATGAATGTGCTTTCATTGATGATATAGTGGATTGGCGAATTCCTTATGTGAACTTCTTACAAAACGAGATTCTTCCAACCGAAAAGAAGGATGCAATTATAATAAAGAGGAAGTCGCAACGATTCTTCTTACAAAATGGAGAATTGTTCAGAAGAGGTTTCAATGGCAAGCCCCTACGGTGTCTAGAACTAGGCGAAGCCAGAGATTTGGTCTATCAAATGCACAAGGATGAACATCAAGGGGGAGCCAAGTTGTACAAACAACTTATCGATCATGGTTACTATTGGCCAAAGATGGAAGGAGATTGTCTAGAATTTGTCAAAAAGTGTCATATTTGTCAAATACATGGAAACCTGATACATGCTCCCGCCGTGGATTTGCGCACCTTAGCAACACCATGGCCCTTTCATACATGGGGAATGGATCTTATAGGTCCTGTACACCCTAATTCTAAGGGCAACATATGGATTTTAACTGCCACCGAGATGTACACAAAGTGGGTGGAAGCCATACCCTTGAAGAAGGCCACGGGACCAGCAGTGGCAAACTTTATCAAGGAGCACATCATTTGCCGTTTCGGGATCCCGAAGATCATTTTGTCCGACAATGGAACCCCCTTCATCAATAGAGACATCAAAAGTCTGATGGAAAGATACAGGGTGAAGCATTATAAATCATCACCCTACTACCCGAAAAGCAACGGACAAGCAGAAGCGACAAACAAAACCTTGATAAAAATCTTATCAAAAACCTTAGACGATCATCCGAAGAAATGGGCAGAACAACTACCAATAGCATTATGGGCATATCGAACTTCAAAAAGAAAGCCTACAGGCGAAACCCCATACGCTTTGGTTTATGGTGAAGAAGCTATCTTGCCCACCGAAATAGAAATACCTTCGGCTCGAATGAGACTTCGAAGCTTAGTCGAGGAAGAAAGCCGACCAGCCGCCCTAGAGGCCTTAGCTGACTTCCGAGACAAGGCTAAAGAAAAGCTTGAACGGTACCACGAAAGACTGCGACGACAATACAACACCGCGGTGGTACCACGACAAATTCTGGTGGGAGACCTGGTCCTCAAAACGGCAACTCAAGTTATGAGGGGGACCCCAACCACCAAATTTTACCCCAAATGGGAAGGCCCGTATAGGGTACGAGAGATCTCCGAAAGCGGATATTGCAAGATATCTCGTGTGGGATCAGATGCTGTCTCAGGCCCATTAAACTTGAAATGGGTAAAGAAATATTACACATGAGAAGAGCATCACAAAAGTTATACTTTCAACTTCAAAAGTAATCGAGGAACCTGACTTACAGCCCTCGAAAGTTACACTTTCAACTTCAAAAGTGATCGAGGAACCTGACTAACAGCCCTCGCAAGTTACACTTTCAACTTCAAAAGTGACTGAGGCACCTGAGTATAAGCCCTCAAACCCAAAAGTTACGCTTTATCTTTAAAAGTGAAGAATGTTATGCTTTATTCGATAAAAGCAAGAAAGTTATACTTTATCTCTAAAAAGTGGCAAACGTTTTGCTTTCTTCGATAAAAGCAAGATTTATTATATGAAACGTTATGCTTTCCGTCAAAAGCAATTTTTTAGCAATAAATTGACAAACTTTCACATATACGCGAATGTTTAATTTAAAAAAAAAAAAGTATGAATTCAAGTGTTGGTTTGTGAGAAATATATGTATCTTTGACAAAATTCATGTTTTCTTATAACATCTATTGTTGTCTTGGAATATTAATTTGAATAACTTGAGATTCAATAATAAAAAATTGAGTTTTAAGGAATCATTCAAATTAAAGGCAATCAACAAAGTTAAAGAAACCACGTTCTGATAAATGAAATATGTGTGAATGAGTTTCTGAAACAGGAAATTGAAAAAATAAACTACTACAATAAGTTATGATCTAAAGGCCACGACATATCAAAATGAAGAGGAGGCACAACTAAAGCTTCCAAGTCAGCAACGGCAGCATCTCGAATCTTAAGATTTGCAGCTTTCAGCTCCCTAACCTGTTGGGTAGTCGCCTCTAAGTCCCGGCACTGACGCTCTACCTCCTGAAGTTTTGCCTCTAAGTCCCGGCACTGACGCTCTACCTCCTGAAGTTTTGCTTGTAAGTCCCGACGCTGGCCTCTTAAATTTTGAGACTGGCTCTTCAATCTGTTTGCGGCATCACCAAGCTCAGAAAGCTGCACTGAAAAGGATTCATCTTCACATTTACGTACAGCAACCTCCGAACGTAGTGAAACAAGGTTAAAACTCGACTTGAGAAGATCCAACCTATCACGAAAAGGAGACATATCAACACCTACGGCTGCAAGGTCATCTACATCATCGCTAAACTTCTTCAAGTCCTCAACTCGCAAGGAATATAAAGAAAGAGTATGCAATCCAAGAATAAGGCCTGCGAGCTGATCTAGAAAGAGGGTTTGGGTGGAAGTTGTCTTAATAATCAGCCGGTCAAGAATCTGCGGGAACCGAGCTAGGAGACGCTCCAGACTTTCCTGACTAGAAGACGATATCTGGAAACCCCTCCAAGAAATAAGATCCCCACTTGGATTGAAGGAAGCTCTAGCAGGAGCTACTTTAGAGGCCACCATAGAATTTGTCGAGACCAGGGATGGAGGAGCAGAAAGATGTTGTACAGCTAAGGATTCCTCGAAGCCTTGGTCACCTGGAGGATAACCAAGGTCACTATCCGAATGGAGAACAGCAAATAACGCGAGTGCCTCAACGGGCAAAGGCAAATCTTTCATTCTCTCGTTCTGAAAACAAGATGTCAAAGCACAATACATTATAAAAAAAAAAAGAGCAAATGAAATTCATCTTCAAGACAAATCACTCATGGATTAAAGAAGGATACTCACAATATAGTCAATGGAAAAGGAGTCGGGAGATGCCACAGAAAGGGGAATGTCATTCATCCCATCCAAAGTACTATTAACAATGCCCTCCCGAGCAATCACCACCTCGGTAGAATCCTTCTGGGGAGGATGAACATCACCAATAGTTTCAGAATGATTCTCCCTCGGGGAAGTAAGAGTCTCATCAACATCTTCAGACTCATCATGGGGAGGATGAATAGGAAGGTTTAAAGAAATTGCTGTATCACCCACAGCAGGACTCGAGCTTACATCAGACAAAGTATCCTTAGCATCCAGACTAACACAATCGTCGCGAGGAGTAGATGACTCAATATCAACAAGGATCGGTTGGACGGGGTCACGATTAGTGGAAGCCGCCGCGGAAGCCGCCGCGAAAGCCGCCGAGGAAGCCTCATTTGAAGTACTATACATTAACCCAAGAGGAACATCATCATCATCATCATCTTCATCAACCACGGTAACCTAAAATAAAAAAATAATAATAATAATAATAATAAAGGAAATAATTACTCAATGATATGTGAAAGCAGTAATACAAGGGATGAAAGAAAATTGAGAATAGTACGACAAATTACCAAATTTCTACGACGCTTCTTAATCGGATCCTCGGCTGCCGGGATACTAGGATCAACATTATCGAGAGGGCGTTTTGCTAATGGCTTTATGATAAGCCTGATAGGAGGACGACTGACTGGAACCACGGCAGAAGCAATAGGAGGAGCTATCTCAGAATCAGTAGTAGTAGCTGCTCTCGTTTTAGAACGAGTAACTCTCATCTCCTCGGCATCAGAGGATCCCGGGGGAGGAGCTAGAGAGGACACCCGAAATGGAGCCCGTGGTGGAAGACTCCTGGAAGTAGTGGGAACCTGTGATGGAATGATCTGCTTAGGGGGAGACGACTTAGGCATCAAAATGTCACGCTCAGCCAAGCGGCTACTGGCTGGCCAAAGTGCTGAGCGAACATTGGGCTTGGGAGAGCATAGCAGCCGGCCCCATTGAAGACGTTGTGAAATAGAGACCGGCAATGAACAAATCAAGGTATCATCCTCCCATCTTTTAAGGTTGACTTGCCAGTAATTACGTTCTCCAGCGGTATATCGCCCGCTTCGGGAGTCATCTGGTATGACAAAAGGAAGGGGTCTATGGGGATCACTTGATGGCCTCGGAAATGCCCATGTAAAAGAGGAGGAAGTAGAGACGAAATTGAGAAGAACATCCTCATAATTCCCCCGGCAGGTGTGACCGAAAGGGCGTTCCTGGTCGTATCCGAATTGTCTCATGACCCTGTGAGGAGAATATAGTACAGTACCAAAACTATTATTCTCAAGGAAATATGGAAGCTCTGTGGACCGAAGGAAAACGAACCAAGACAGTGCGGAGCCACTCAAACTATTTCTGCTGAGGTTGGAGAAGGTACGAAATTTATGCTTGTAGAAGTGAGGTAGATGACCGCAACCCCCTGAAACGACGGTATAAGGACGAGCAGTGAAGCATGAATAATCATCAAGGAAATGTCGCAAATCCGTACTGTCAGGACTAGAACGGTGATCAATCCAGCGTAGCATGCGAGGAATGATGTTGCGTGGTGGGAGAGAATGAGATTTTTTCTTTCTTGTAGAAAGATGTTCAAGATCGGAATAGCCCGGAAAGCGCTCGAAAAGAAAGATCTGAAGGAAGGAGCATGGAATGAAGCAACTGACATCATACCTGAGTAAATAAAAAACAAATATATATATATATATATATATATAGAAAAGGTTGAAGGAAAAGAAAGGCAGTTTGAATGACAATTAAATATAAAATATGAAAGTGATTACCTCCCAACAGATTCTTTCATGGCAAGGGTTGTTTCGTCTAGGCGACGATATAAGGTCCCTAGGAAGAGAGGAGCAAGGGGAATCTCCGAGCCTCGGGATAACAATGCCGCCAAACTAAACATACGGGCAGAAGGACCGTCTATGGGAGACCCAGGGAAGATGAAACGGGACAACCACATAACTAGATAAGCTGCCAGAGGAAAGGGGCAAGTCTCTTCACGGAAGGCAAGAACAGACTTATCGTAAACTGAGCTGTTCCACTGGTTGGTCTTGTAATCACGGAAGAAATAGCGCACCCAGGATAACCAAGAATTCTTTTGCCGACCTGAACTCTCGAAATCCGGAAGGAGCGTATCACCCTTGAAGCGGGAAGTGAAGTGGGATGATTGCCTGAAGGCTTCCATCAAGTAGGCAACGCATTCGTTATCTCTAGTGGACATGTTAGAAGGGCCGCAGGAGTTCGAAGCAACAATGGGAAGGCTACAAGACGAGATTCAAAAAAAAAATAAAAAAAATAAAATAAAAATAAATATATATATATAAAAAAAAATGAGAATGAATGAAAGGAATAAAAGAAGAAAACTTACTGGTAGAGGGCATAAACATCCTCTAGAGTAGGGGTGAATTCCCCCCAGGCAGTGATGAATGTGCAAGTAGAGGAACACCATCGTGAGATCAACACAGTAAGTGCGTTATGATCCTGGTAAATTCGTAGGTCTCTACACAGTTGAACACAACGAAAGATACTCGCATTCTTCAGTATTTCCACATATTCAGCGTTGTCAAGGATCTCGTCGGTCCAATCTTGCCATCCTTGAATGCGAGCAGATGAATCTGACAGGAAGCGAAGGGGACTGAATGGGTACTCTTGCTTCTCTATGCATAGGCGGGGAATACAATCGGCATGAGGAAAGTCATCCCAACCTCCAGAAGCTGGGGCATACAGAAACAAGCCTTCTTTTTCTGGGGGTGGAAAACTCGTACGGTCATAGTCTCTAACTCTATCCCAAAAGACGTCAGAAGGACCAAAGAAGGGGGCTCTCCCCCAATCAGTGATGAATGGGGATTCATTGGGAGTTCTTAGTTCTGCAGAGCATTCGGGAGAGAAGGCCTACAAGCAAGGGGAAGTTCATTATAACAATTGTAAGGAAAGCATATCAAGAATGTCAAGTAAACTATATGAACACGAAGTACTCACCATAGCAATAAGGAGCGAACGTCCAATAGTTGAGCTTCAAAACACCTGAAAACAAGAAGAAACAATGTCAGAAAGATTGAAGGAGTACATTTATGCAAGAAAAAATTCCCGAAAATTTTCGAAAAAAAACTTCGGACGGCCAAAATCCATCCTTCGGAGCCTTTTTTGGACTTAAAACAGCATAGGTCATGACAAAGCGATGAGTTTTGAAGGGCTCGTCGATACGGTCGTTTTGATATATTATAGGCCCCAAAACTCCAAATGACGCTTCTAATAGTAGAGGCTCGTCGTCCCGAACTTCATTTTTTCGTCCAAAAACGTGAATTTCTGCCTAGAGTTCACCCCCTAGGGTTCGGCCCCCCTAGGGTTCGGCCCCCTAGGGTTCGGCCTCCCTAGGGTTCGCCCCCTAGAGGTGCGGTCATCTGGAGTGGTTTCGTAGCATGCAAGCATATCAATTTTTCTCTTTTCGCGTTTTCGTCAAGGAAAAATGTAAAGCCACACTTCATTATCCGAGGAAAAAACCAAGATGTACTCAAGGTATTAGGGCTCGGAAGTTCAAAAAAAAAGAAAAAAAAAAAAAAAAAAAAAAAAAAAAAAAGGCTCAGCCCTAGGGTTCGGCGCCCTATAGGGCTCGGCTCCTATAGGGTTCGGCCACCACCTAGGGGCTGCTCCTTCAAAAAAAAAAAAAAAAAAAAAAAAGCTCAGCCCTAGGGTTCGGCGCCCTATAGGGTTCGGCTCCTATAGGGTTCGGCCACCACCTAGGGGCTGCTCCTTCAAAAAAAAAAAAAAAAAAAAAAAAAAGGCACAGCCCTAGGGTTCGGCTCCTATAGGGTTCGGCCACCACCTAGGGGCTGCTCCTTCAAAAAAAAAAAAAAAAAAAAAAAACGGTTCGGCGCCCTAAGCTTCGGCGCCCTATAAGGTTCCGCCTCCACCTAGGGGGGTTGTCTCCTTCAAAAAAAAAATGATGAAAAAGAAGAACAGAGGCTAAGGTTCGGCCCTATTGGGCTCGAACAGATATGGATTATTCCCTCATACCTTTGAGATCCTGTTGCTCTATCGAATCAACTGCTTGGGATGAATGACTGATCTTTCACCTAATCAGAAGCAAGACATGCGGCGAGGGATTATGAATAGAGACTTCTTACTTCTCCAAAATAAAGATAAGTAAAAAGTTTATATTTTTTCGAAAAGAATAAGATTAAAGCTTGATTTTATTCCCAAGAGAAGAATAAGATTAAAGCTTGATTTTATTCAAAAGAGAAGAGATGATTTTCGAAAATGGCTCATATATATATATATATATATATATATATATATATATATATATATATATATATATATATCAAATAAATAAAGATTTGGGGTTTAAAATAAAGAAAGATTGGATTTTATTTCCAAAATCCAAAATATTTGATTTCATTTTCAAAATAAAGAAAGATTTGATTTTATTTCCAAAATAAAATCCAGTCTTTGATTTCCAAAATAAAATTGAGATTTAATTTTATTTGGTTTGATAAAAAAAGAAAGATTTTGTATACCCAAAATAATAAAAATTTCTTTTATTTATTGAATGCTATTTGATTATTTTTCTTGTTTTCAATTTCCAGAAAAAATAAATAAATAAACAAATCCAAGGGTTTGGCTCACGAGTATTTTTCCTTTTACTAGGACCATGGTCTTCAAGACCCGTGAAGTGAAGTCACGCAGAATCGTCTAAAAGCTGAAAGTGTTCTTGCGCGATCATCTATTTGGAAATGCGACTCTCGCGCAGGGGGCAAATGTGGGCCCATGTGCAAAATTAGGGTTCACATGACCTAATTAAATTAAATGCACAATTAGGGTTCCACGACCTCATTAAATGTGCAAGTTAGGGTTCGCATAACCTAATGGAATGAAGATGAAAAAGTCAGAAATAAATGTGCTAGACCGGGAGAAGCCTCCACGTGTCCCGAGGCGGAAGGCTCGTGGAGGCGGCTCATTTTGGGAATTGATTGAGGGATTGGATTGGTGGCTAGAAGGACAGGGCAATATGGGCATTACTCTAAGGACTAAAGGGTATTTCTGAAATTTCCCTGAAGGCATGTGCCTTGCACATGACTACTTTCCAGAATACCCTATAAATACCCCTTCCATTCCATTTGGAAAGGGGACTGCTCTCCGGACACAAGACTCGGACTCTTTTAGTAGCTTAAGGCTCGGATATTCCACCTAAAAAGCACTAACAAGATTCGAACACTCTCTCAACTCGAAGAACCGAAGAAGGCTCTTGGAATCCCAATAACCCTAACACGGTTTCCGGATTCTAGGGGTTCTGCCACGCGTCGTTGGAGTAGTCGCCCACCTGTCGTTCTCCCCTCTACAATCAACCAATCAATTCCGTATTCTTCGTGGATTTCTCTCCTCCTCAGCCAACACGAAACCCTAAGCGAGCAAGGCGCGATTTCCTTGCCCACAATATTCTGCCATAATTATTTATTATTTCCACCTAAAAAAAGCAAGGGGTGTTTCTGGCATGAGAAGTAAAAAGGGCGCAGAAACCCTAGAAAAAATGTGTTATATAAAGGAGAGAAGTAGGTACCTAAACCCTCATTTTCTAATATACGGTGCTGCTAAAGTTATTGAGACGGTTGGAGGAGGAGAAGGAGATGAGAAGGAGGACGAAGGTGGGAATCATGATGACTTGTTCATCAACCAATGAAATAATTCAATCGGATTGGTAATTCACCAAATTAAAAGGTGAGTTTCTGTCTTTCCTTCTTGATATTTTCAAATAGAAATGCTGAATTTGAAATAAAATCCAAACATTCAAAAATTCTGTTTTTTAATCCAATCAAAAAACAATTTGGTTCATAGCATACTCTTTAGGGATTTGATTCATCAACACAGCCGCATACACACACAATTTTTAGGAATTTTGTTTTTGGCTTCTGTTATATATATGGTGGTAAAAGTAAAACTTAGAAACTGAAGACAAAAATGTTAACTGATATACCGATCTTAGCAAATTGACATGACTCAGCAACTATAGGTTTTGTATAGTTGCTATACAAAAGTCTGTAAGATATATCTTAGCTAAGGCTTGTCATAAAGATAGGTTTCAGAAATTTAATTATTAAAATTTTATTCCAACTCTATAAGATATATAAAAATTGAAGTCATATCTCCTCCAACAAGAGTTATGGAGTTATCTCTCTTTACCTTTTGGTTAAGAAAGTGTTACGGACTCCCAGAGGAATCGAGTATAAATCAAGTCTAAGATCAGTATATCTAGTGGCTAAGTCTTGTCATAAAGATAGGTTTTGTATAGCAACTATATATATATATATATATATATATATATATATATATATATATATATATATGATCAGGATATCCTCATTAACTTATTGAGAGCCGTTGTTTTAATACTTTTGTATAGTAAAACTTTGGTAAAAGAACAAGTCGAGAATAAGCATAAGCGTATATGTTGGGGATGTTGGGGAATCCAATTTTGACAAATCCTGATTTTCTAGAGATAGTCAAAACATCACTTAGGAAGGTCAAACAATGATGAACAATGATGCGGGTGAGAATAGAGGAAGAAAAGAATCAATAAAAATTTGGAACAAATGAGAAGGACTCTTGAATGAAAGGAGCAATACTCAATTTTATATGATAAAATTATAATACAATAACAACAATTCCAAGCCATTTCTAAAGATATTCGAAAGACAATCTAAGAAATTAACGAAAAAAAGTTGTGCAATCATCAGTAATAAGCCTCTTTTATTTACAAATTGTGGATAAGTAAATTAATTATATGAGAAGTTGTCTTTACATTAATGGTTAGATCATACTTCTCCCGGCACTTAATATAAGTCGTTTTAGATAAATATTTTTATCTCATAATATATGTCATTTGACAATTTCAAGTAAATATTAATTGTTAAGTTTTCAATATTACCCCAAGTATTAAATATAACGTTAGTTCTCGCATTATTTTTTGCCCAATAAATAACACTATCTTTTTCTAATATAGGCAATTGATATTATATTTAAAGAATGGTTAAATCCACGACATTTTTTGTTATTTCTATAAAAAAAGTTTCGTTGTTGATGTATAGTGACGGTGAAAACCGTCTCTAAGGGATTTATTACGACATTTTTGTTGTGAAAATAATATTTTTTGTTGTGGATTTAACAATTTCCTATATTTAATGCTATACAATCATTTCCTTAATACTTGTGTACAACTCTAAAACAACTTATATTAAAGGACGGAGGGAGTATCAAAAAAGACCAACAATTTCTTTCAAAACCTAACATTATTAATTTTTATTTTTAATTTTAATTTTGACAGGGGAAAAGAAAAGAATCTAATTTTTATTTTTATTTTAGTTCTAATTAATTCAAGAAAATAGCCATAAAAAGTTGAGCATTCCAAAATCCAAAATCATCGGAAATGTTTTGGTAAATATTTTAATTTGTATATGTGCCTTGACTTTTTGAATTTGCACGAACGTTTTCACGATGGTTAAAGATGTTAGGCAGTCGTAAGATGTTTCTAGTGTAGGCGTTAGTAAGTGGGAAGAAAGAT
The DNA here is from genome assembly GCA_016801055.1 of Panax notoginseng. NCBI lineage: Eukaryota > Viridiplantae > Streptophyta > Magnoliopsida > Apiales > Araliaceae > Panax > Panax notoginseng. The sequence goes on along the minus strand of CM029019.1, from coordinate 20,437,938 downwards.
AAAATATTCATCCTTAGGGTTTCAAGTGTAATAGTGTAACACCCCAGTCCCACATCGAAAGATAGAGAAAAATTTGTCTGCATATAAAGAATTAAGTAATTACCAATAGTACCTTCAAGTCATGACCTTTTGGGAGCCTGTGGTGGGCTAAGATGACCCAAGAAGATACTATTGGGCCAGTAGTTTGAGGCCTTATTTTGATGAATTTTATTCGATTCGGACTTGGGATTTGACCGAGATTTGTTCCGGACTAGGGATTTGACCCGGGTTGTTTCATATGGTATTAGAGCCTACTCTCGAAAGCTCGGGTCGGGTCATCCGATCGGATTGCCGGAGGTGGGGACACGAAGGCTGGTGGTATTATCCCACAATGGAGAGATGGAGGTCCGGAGGTGGGGACACGAAACCAGCCGGTATTATCCGGTATTATCTCACAATGGCTAGAGAGGCAAAGATCTTTGGGCCGTGTGTGCGATCGGTTCTGACGGGGACGCCAGAAATTTAAGTGGGGGAGTTTGTAACACCCCAGTCCCACATCGAAAGATAAGGAAAAATTTGTCTGCCTATAAGGAATTAAGTAACTACCAATAGTACCTTCAAGTCATGACCTTTTGGGAGCCTGTGGTGGGCTAAGATGACCCAAGAAGATACTATTGGGCCAGTAGTTTGAGGCCTTTTTTTGATGAATTTTATTCGATTCGGACTTGGGATTTGACCGAGATTTGTTCCGGACTCGGGATTTGACCCGGGTTGTTTCAAATAGCGTGTAATCTTACCAACGATATAGGAGTAGGTAGTGGGATATGTCCCTTCAGATAAGTCCTATCAGGTTTAGTTGAGCCAACCTATGTGGGTTGTGCATGTCAATCCAATTAAAGTTCAATTATGCTACCTCTGCGCAGGCGGTTGGTGCGACCCCATGAGCCCTTTAACTACAGTTTTGACACTCGATAGTCCATTGTCTGGTGATCCCCTCGGACCATGGACTTTGGGCCAAGAACCTCTAGCCTACTAAGTGGGCCTTCGGGTCCATACCTTAAAATGTAGGGAAGAAGGGAACCAACAACATTATACGGGCACCCCTTATTTATTTATTTTTGCAAAATATGACTATGCAGTTATCACGAAAACCAATTTGAAAATTGATAACTCCAATCAATTATTTATTGAAAAAAATGCAGGCTAAAGTATTTATTAATTTTGTATCTTCTCATTTTCTAAAATTTGTTTTAATTTAATTTGAGGAAATTGTGACGCCCCCAAAATTAGGTATACATCACCCATCTTGGGTCGTCAGATACATAGTACAGAATACAAATACAACTGATTAATACATCTATCGTGTACAATACGACAAAACATAAACTGTGAGTTTGAATACAAATATTATCTTCTAGAGAGTATTCATACTCAAAAGGAGTCCTCATTACATTTATTAACACACCATTACATAGAATAGTGAGGACTACTAACTAATACTATCATTCGGACCATCACTCCGTACCCCGACTTGTCCCAGCTACGTTCTCATTTCCTGAAGAGAACAGTGAAAGAAAGGGTGAGCTCAACTAGCCCAGTAAGAAATATTATGACTAAGATAATGCAGAATAAATTATCATTAGCCTTCAACAATGTTAAACTGATAAAATATAATAGACATCAAGTTTAACTGCAGCGGAACAAGCAATCCATTAAAAGAGTCAAGTAGAAAATAAACTCTACTATCTTTTATGATTTAAAAGGTTTTTCAACACTGCGATCGCTGAGACTCAGCTTAATAAAATAATCCACATCATCGAATCACCCCTGCACTACGGCCAAGGATATTCGTGTATTCATTAATGGTCATGATCATGCCAACAACTGTCCATCAATGCACTACGGGCCAATGAGGACTTTTACCACATCATTTGTAACATTACGGTCATGATTATACCGAATAATCCCTGGTCATAATCATACCAAGTCCATCTATGCACTACAGGCCACAGATGACTTTCAACATTTTATAAACATGAGGATGATGACAATGATATAAGAATTCAATAAAACAAGTTCAAGAATTAATTTATCCAGGAATTAACAACGTCCAAATTGTCAACATGATACTGCATTGTGGAGTAAAATTCAAGAACGCTTAGAAGAATATTTTCTTGAAAAGATACTGGATGAAACGCAACTATCAAGGATATTCCACAAATTTCATGGAGTATAGAAGTCAAAACTTAACCAACTGAGTACAATAAAGAATGGAATAACAAAAGAAATCACCATGCATGCGATAGACCGCACAGACAGGTTATTCCAATAGAATAATAAATAATGGAACCAGGTCCGGCGTAAACGCACAGACAGGATATTCCGACAGAATAATAAATAATGGAACCAGGTCCGGTGTAAAACACACAGACAGGATATTCCAACAGAATAATAATAAAACGGAACCAGGTCCGGTGTAAAACACACAGACAGGATGTTCCAACAGAATAATAAACGGAACCAGGTCCGGTGTAAAACACACAGACAGGATGTTCCAACAGAATAATAGAAGAATGTCACCAAGTATAGGGTAGACCGCGTATACTGGTTATTCCAACAGAATAATAACAAATGGAATAACAGAAGTTCTCTTCATGAATATAAAAGAAATAATATTCCCTACCTTAAAAGAACTGGATATTGGAAAAGTGATGTAGCAGAATACTTTTATTCTCTCTCTCTCTTATTCTCTCTATACTTTCTCTCTCTATAGCTTGAATGAATTCGTGAAAAATAATGAAGCCCTAGGCCTCTATTTATAGAAAAACTGAGGGTGGCTCTTGGTCTTAACGAAGGGTCAAATGACTCTTGGTCTTAACGAAGGGTCAAATGACTCTTGGTAATATTGAAGGGACAACTACTATTGACGAAAGTAATTACTATTGACCAAGGTAAATACTATTGACGAAGGTAATTACTATTGACCAAGGTAAATACTATTGACCAAGGTAAATACTATTGACGAAGGTAATTACTATTGACCAAGGTAAATACTATTGACGAAGGTAATTACTATTGACTAAGGTAAATACTATTGACGACGGTAATTACTATTGACGACGGTAATTACTATTGACGACGGTAATTACTATTGACGACGGTAATTACTATTGACGAAGAGACTCTTAGATGATGACATATGGCCCCCCATAAAATAACCAAACTTACCACAACGTCTCAATTATTGATTTAATAATATAACATATTATACCGATGATACTATGACAATAATTTAAGAGATATGATGCAGCAATTACTGTAGCAATAATTGAGTATAGCTGAGTGACTTCTCACGTAAGCATCAATAATCAATACCGTGTGCTACTATGCAACCACGCGTATTACTGTACTTTTACTACCAAGTAGTTCAACAGTTTTAACGATTTTAACGGTAACACCTCAGCTGTTATTTTTATAGAAAGATAATTCTGTCGTTTTTTCAATCCGACAATAATTCCGTTGTGGGGTCCACCAATGATTGTGCCGTCGTACGAATATTCCCCGACAAAAAGAATATTCTCCGACCAAACGAATATTTTATAACAACTTGCTTACTTTGCAAAATTTATAAATATTACCCACAACTATAACATTATATCAAATTAACTCCATAATATTCAAAAATGATATTTATAGAAAATTCATCTTTATTTATAAAAGTTGGGGTCTTACAACCTCCCCTTCTTATGAAATTTCGCCCTCGAAATTAGGGTACGTACCTGGTATGTCGAAGAGGTAAGGATACCTTGATTTCATTTCTGATTCTAACTCCCAAGTCATTTCCTCAACATCGTGGTTTCTCCACAAAACTTTAACTTGAGGTATAACCTTGGAGCGTAGAATATGTTCCTTCTTATCCAAGATTTGAACAGGAACTTCTTCATACGTCAAATCCTCCGCTATTTCGTCCGGTTCTAAATTAATAATGCGGTTCGGGTCGTCCACATATTTACGTAACATCGATACGTAAAAAAAAATATTCTGAACACGCAACATACTTGGCGGTAAAACGAGTCTATAGGCCACAGTTCCTACTTCATCGAGGATTTCAAATGGGCCAATTAAATCGAGAGTTGAGATTTCCTCTCTTCGTCGATTCTTGCTTCTAGAATAACGCCCTCTTGAACCTTCTTCTTCACATTTATCAGCTCTTAGTATGTAGCTTGAGCGGCTTTAACTTTATCGATTAAAGTCGATTTTAATCGTATATTCGTTATCTTCACGTGGGTTCGAATATTCACACTTGTAACCGTATACGATCTTCTACACAACGCGTCAGCTACCACGTTCACTTTTCCACGATGATATTGAATGGTACGGTCGTAATCTTCAACAGCTCGAGCTAACGTCTTTGGCGCATGTTACGTTCGTTTTAGTTGAAGAAATATTTGAGGGTTTAAGAAATGGATTTTGTACTGGGGTCAATACAAAATTCGATTTTACGCTCTAGGGTAGGCTAAGAAGTCTTCAAGAATACGTCAAGAAATTTATTAACAATAGAAATATCGTTCAAAACTGTGACCCTCATCCAAGACTTGGATAACACGTCACATTGATACCTATCAACTTGTCATCGTCATTTACAACGTCTCCTACGGAAAGTCTAGCTTCGGTGCATTCCACACCAGGAAGTCAACAGCGAAAGGAACGGGGATTTTTACTTATGGCTTGATATGACAATGATTGACTTTAGTGGTTTGGTTACTTTGAATTTGCATAACAGGTTGGTTAGGAGTATGAAAGCTAACAACCTTACGAGAAGCATGATGAGTAGTGAACCAATCGTTTAAAAAAATCACATCAATGGCAAGTATTTTCAAAGAGATAAGATCGACAGGTAACGTGAAAGTGTTGATTTGAACAAGATTTATAAATAGTAGAGGTAACGAAAGTTTCTCCCAACTGAGTTTAAACAGACATATCAAAGTCTAAGTTCTCCGGAGTTAACTTCAAACATTTAACACAACTAGGTGAAATAAAAGAGTGAGTAGAACCGGTATCTAACATGGTATAGACTTCGCAAGAGTTTATGACTAACATACCCGTGATAATTTTATTCAGGTTCCTCGTCACGAAAAAAAATACTCTCTCTTAAACTACTGGCTTTGGCTTTTCTGGGACGGTCTTTGGTGCCTCCATCCTATCTGAACTTGTCTTCGGTGAACGACAAAATCGGGCTAAGTGACCTTCTCTTCCACAATTATAGCATGCTTTGGATGGCATCGCGCAGTTTGGACTGATGTGCCCCTCCCCTCCGCATTTGAAACATATGATAGGTGGTCGTTCTCCTTCCTTAACAACGGGTGCTGGTGCTGACGTCTTTCCATCATTGTTGAATCTCCTCTTCTTGAAATGACCATTCTTATTGTTTTGGCCTTGATTACCACCGAAGTGGTTACCATTTCTGGCCTGTTGATTCCCTCCACGCTTGTTGTCACCGCTTCGATGACTGCTCTCACTGGTATTATCATTTTGCCGACTGCCCTCTTTTGGTTGCGTTGACTCGTTATCGCGTTCCACTAACTGAGCCCTATTCACAACATCTGAATACAAACACAGTTTATGAGAAATAAGATGTTGACGTATCTCAGGTTTCAAACCTCTTAAAAACATCCGCGTCATTCTCTCTTCATTATCTACCAAGTGGGATGCAAATCGGGACAACTCGGCAAACTTGGCTTCGTACTGCGACACGGTCATGTTATTTTGTTCTAACTTGATAAATTCCACCTCCTTCATGTGACGAATACTTTCAGGAAAGTACTTGTCATTGAACAGTTCTTGAAACTTCTCCCAAGACATCTTGAGTGCGTCAGGCTGGGTACGTTTTACAGATTCCCACCAGTAATCTGCCTCTTCACGCAACATAAAAGTGGCAAAGGGAACCTTTTGCTCCTCGGAGCATCCCAAGACATCAAATATCTTGGTGATCTGCTTTAACCACGTCTCCGCCTTAAGTGGTTCTGGCTTTCCCAAAAACTCCGGTGGTCCTAGCACCTTGAATTGCTTAGTGGTGACCAACCGTGGGTTGTCATTGTTTCCTCCTTCATTTTGGATAGGAGCCGCTCTCGCCCGTTGTTGCATGAATTGCTCCTTGAACTGCTTAGCGGTGACCGTCCGAGAGTTATTTTGTTGTTGCATGAATTGCATAAAGTCTCTGACCATCCCATCATTCACCATTTCATCGGTGTTATTATTTTCATGAGGATTATTGTCCTCTGGTTGCACATTACCCTGAGCATTGATCGTTGGTGATTCAATGGTCTCATGTGCTTCATTGTTTATCTCAACATTTTCGGATGCCATTTGCAAATACTGCAACAAAACAAGGGTTAATTAACATATTATCCATATACTTTGACCGATTAATTAAATACCAAATAAACTTAGGTAGGTCATACTAGCGAAGGAATTCCCCGTCTCTCCCCTCCTAGTTCTATTCTCACATCTTAGCCAGGGATCATATCCCTAAGCTCTGATACCAACTGTGACGCCCCCAAAATTAGGTATACATCACCCATCTTGGGTCGTCAGATACATAGTACAGAATACAAATACAACTGATTAATACATCTATCGTGTACAATACGACAAAACATAAACTGTGAGTTTGAATACAAATATTATCTTCTAGAGAGTATTCATACTCAAAAGGAGTCCTCATTACATTTATTAACACACCATTACATAGAATAGTGAGGACTACTAACTAATACTATCATTCGGACCATCACTCCGTACCCCGACTTGTCCCAGCTACGTTCTCATTTCCTGAAGAGAACAGTGAAAGAAAGGGTGAGCTCAACTAGCCCAGTAAGAAATATTATGACTAAGATAATGCAGAATAAATTATCATTAGCCTTCAACAATGTTAAACTGATAAAATATAATAGACATCAAGTTTAACTGCAGCGGAACAAGCAATCCATTAAAAGAGTCAAGTAGAAAATAAACTCTACTATCTTTTATGATTTAAAAGGTTTTTCAACACTGCGATCGCTGAGACTCAGCTTAATAAAATAATCCACATCATCGAATCACCCCTGCACTACGGCCAAGGATATTCGTGTATTCATTAATGGTCATGATCATGCCAACAACTGTCCATCAATGCACTACGGGCCAATGAGGACTTTTACCACATCATTTGTAACATTACGGTCATGATTATACCGAATAATCCCTGGTCATAATCATACCAAGTCCATCTATGCACTACAGGCCACAGATGACTTTCAATATTTTATAAACATGAGGATGATGACAATGATATAAGAATTCAATAAAACAAGTTCAAGAATTAATTTATCCAAGAATTAACAACGTCCAAATTGTCAACATGATACTGCATTGTGGAGTAAAATTCAAGAACGCTTAGAAGAATATTTTCTTGAAAAGATACTGGATGAAACGCAACTATCAAGGATATTCCACAAATTTCATGGAGTATAGAAGTCAAAACTTAACCAACTGAGTACAATAAAGAATGGAATAACAAAAGAAATCACCATGCATGCGATAGACCGCACAGACAGGTTATTCCAATAGAATAATAAATAATGGAACCAGGTCCGGCGTAAACGCACAGACAGGATATTCCGACAGAATAATAAATAATGGAACCAGGTCCGGTGTAAAACACACAGACAGGATATTCCAACAGAATAATAATAAAACGGAACCAGGTCCGGTGTAAAACACACAGACAGGATGTTCCAACAGAATAATAAACGGAACCAGGTCCGGTGTAAAACACACAGACAGGATGTTCCAACAGAATAATAGAAGAATGTCACCAAGTATAGGGTAGACCGCGTATACTGGTTATTCCAACAGAATAATAACAAATGGAATAACAGAAGTTCTCTTCATGAATATAAAAGAAATAATATTCCCTACCTTAAAAGAACTGGATATTGGAAAAGTGATGTAGCAGAATACTTTTATTCTCTCTCTCTCTTATTCTCTCTATACTTTCTCTCTCTATAGCTTGAATGAATTCGTGAAAAATAATGAAGCCCTAGGCCTCTATTTATAGAAAAACTGAGGGTGGCTCTTGGTCTTAACGAAGGGTCAAATGACTCTTGGTCTTAACGAAGGGTCAAATGACTCTTGGTAATATTGAAGGGACAACTACTATTGACGAAAGTAATTACTATTGACCAAGGTAAATACTATTGACGAAGGTAATTACTATTGACCAAGGTAAATACTATTGACCAAGGTAAATACTATTGACGAAGGTAATTACTATTGACCAAGGTAAATACTATTGACGAAGGTAATTACTATTGACTAAGGTAAATACTATTGACGACGGTAATTACTATTGACGACGGTAATTACTATTGACGACGGTAATTACTATTGACGACGGTAATTACTATTGACGAAGAGACTCTTAGATGATGACATATGGCCCCCCATAAAATAACCAAACTTACCACAACGTCTCAATTATTGATTTAATAATATAACATATTATACCGATGATACTATGACAATAATTTAAGAGATATGATGCAGCAATTACTGTAGCAATAATTGAGTATAGCTGAGTGACTTCTCACGTAAGCATCAATAATCAATACCGTGTGCTACTATGCAACCACGCGTATTACTGTACTTTTACTACCAAGTAGTTCAACAGTTTTAACGATTTTAACGGTAACACCTCAGCTGTTATTTTTATAGAAAGATAATTCTGTCGTTTTCTCAATCCGATAATAATTCCGTTGTGGGGTCCACCAATGATTGTGCCGTCGTACGAATATTCCCCGACAAAAAGAATATTCTCCGACCAAACGAATATTTTATAACAACTTGCTTACTTTGCAAAATTTATAAATATTACCCACAACTATAACATTATATCAAATTAACTCCATAATATTCAAAAATGATATTTATAGAAAATTCATCTTTATTTATAAAAGTTGGGGTCTTACAGAAATGGCTCGTAGTTTTGATTCAATGTTGAGTAAAAGGAAGAGGATTACGAGATTTTGCTTAATGTAGCAATTCGAGAAGCCGAAGTTTTTTGACAAAGGAACAACTAATTACAGTGAAAGAACTTACAGTCATCTCGGATGGGTTGAACCGAACCATTGCTTTCTAACACCAGAGATTAATGGATTGCCACCAAATCATGTATGGATTGTTGAATTAGGATCTTTTCCATTTCAAATAAATTGGAGAGTCTCCATTTCATGGTCTAGATTTAAAATGTATTGACATGTAACATCATCATGATGGGAGAGAGAGATGATGATGAGAAATATACAAAGAATGGAGAGTTTCCATTTCATTTGAAATAGAGAGGATCCTAGTTCAAGATTGCCGCCAAATCATGTATGGAGCGACATTATTAAGAAAATGATTGAAAATATGTTAATCGTCTAAAATATCCCTAATGTGTAGTTATTTAAACTTCTTTTTTGTTCTCAGCAACATGTCTATTCATATCTTTTTTAAAAATTCATTTATTTCACATAGAAGTTTACATTTTCTCTCTCTCCATAAATTAACTGGCTCTTCGTCTTACTAAAATCTGTTTCATTTTCTCGTTTTCTTCATGGACGTTTGAAACCCAAAACAATCTTTTTCATTTTGGAAAAGTTAAAAATGGCACCATCTCTTTTGTTGTTTAATTTTATTTTTTATTTTTTTACTTTCCCCCAGTTTTCTCTATAAAAAGCTATCTATGCCACATGAATTCTTAAGAGAGGGAAAAAACAAAGGAAGCAAATTTTCACCATGGCAATAATTAGAGATATATATTTGAATGTTTATCCAATTGACAAGAAAGTCCAAACAACAACAAAGAAATTTTGAAGGATAATTTAGATTTGAATAGAAAAGAATTTTTGAGGAATAATTTAGATTTGAATGTAATCAACTGCAATCAGAAGCTTAGCAATTTCATAATTTCACAAGTTACAACTGCTTATTGATTATACAAAATTGCGTTCTGTAATTATGTAAATAAGCACACCTAGAGGAGGGGGGTGAATAGGTGTAACTACCCAAAACTGATTTACAGTGGTCAATTTATTTAAATATTCCAGCTACAACTTATAATCGGACAGGTTACCCCTGTCTGTTTTAATATATGTTCTTCTTCTGTTATAATCGGACAACTAATAGCGACATGATCTATAGCGACATTTCTGCCCCATGACCGTTGCTATTGACACACTATAGCGACATTTCCGCCCCGACCGTCGCTATATGTCGTCGCTATATATTGATTTTCAAGTAGTGTAACAAAAAGAAACTGAATATGCAGAATATTAAAGCAGATAACAGAAAAGAATAGAACAGTAAATCACGCCAAGATTTTTATGTGGTTTGGCCCCTATCCTCTAATCTAGTGGCCTAATCCACGTCCAATACCAAATGGTATTGGAGACTCACTTTATCAAATAAACTCTTCAATACACAATACAAAAACTTCCCCTGTTCAAAGTAAGCTTTCCAATGATGGATACCACTACCCCTTTGCACCTCTACAATCTTTCTCACCACTGAGACCTTTGCACCTCTGCAACCTTGAAAGCTCTCTTTGAACAAACCATATCCATTACTGGATCAGTCAAGCCAAACTAGACTTGAACTCAGATTTGATTACAAGAAATATATGATTACAAAGAATTCTTATTTCCAGTTAACAAATAATTAATACTAAAACAAGACTTGCTGGAAATAAACTTTGATAGCTCTCTATGGAAGTATTTTTGTATAATACTGATATTTGCTTTGATTTAACTGAACTGATGTATACTTCCCTTGTGTTATTGTGTCCTTATTTTAGCCAATAAGAAGTAATATATATATATATATATATATAAAGAAGGAACTTAACGGCTATATTTTAATTAGCAAAGAATACATAGGTGATAAATCTCTTTATCACATGCAGTTGACCAACAAATATATTATGAATAAGTTAGCATGAAAAACTCGTTCAGTTGGTATATCACAAGACTTTTGCAATTAAAGAGTCTAATAGATATAAGATATCAATTAACAAAGATATAATATCCAAATCATATATCAAATAGCTAAAATAAAAGAGACATAGTCTAACAGGATTGCTTAGTCAACTCATTTAAAAAGACTCCTTATTAAAGATCATATCTAACTATGATTCAAAACAGGATAAATATTAAGGAAATATTTAGCAATAATATCTTTTTTTATCAACCAATGGACTATTAATTAAATTTGGGCCAACATAGAAATTAACTTATAAATTAAATCAACCCAAACAATAAAATCCATTTAAATAAAATCCATTACACTAAATACAAAATCCAATAATATTGTCATCATTAAAATCATAAACCAACATTCTCTCTCTTTTTAATGATGACAATACATAATGCCATTTAATTAATATGTTCCCCCAAAATTTACGACTCCCCATAAATTTATGCCCATAAAGAGAATCATGATCGATCACTCAGTTGTTATGTTCACTACAAGAAAAGGTCTAATTTCTTACGGACTATTCCGTCGCGGTTAAGGTTATTCCATCGAGGCTAACGTAATCCTGATAGAATATTCAGTTGGGGATTCGGTCGCGTTTAAGCACGTCGAAATTAAGTTCGTTGATATTTCAGTCGAGGATTACTAAGTCTAACAAACATATGGTCGACCGAATAGTCCGTCGAGGTTAAGATATCCTCGACCGAATATGTTCTGTCGGTCGTATTCGGTCGCTATTAATCTGCCACGTGGCTAGTGTTAAAAAATATTAAAAGGGTTTATTCCCGACGGAATTTCGTCGGTTTTACCTTATTCTGTCGAGGATAAGAAGTATTTTTTTAAAAAAAATATATGCTCTGTTTTGGCAACATCCATGGTTTTTACCCACATTTTTATACCTGTAAACCTGTTTATACATGTAAACAATACAGTTAACATAATAATAACCTTGTTCACATGTATATAATCTAGTCACAAAATACTCTTGAACTACATACAATACTCCATAATATATACAAAAATGAATTCTATACAAGGTTTAAGCTACAAAAATGTCAAATATCAACTAAACATATATAAAGCTAAATTACAATCTAAATAAATATAGCATCAAACTACTTTTAGCAATCATATTTATAGACCTCCGACAAAGAAAAACTCTTCCTGAAGAAAAGATACAATAGAAGAATCATTAGTAACTAAACATAAAGCTAAATTCATGACAAAATTACCTCAGTATCATCATCCTGCTGTTTTGTTAACGTTGCTCTCACCACTGCATAAGTTAATGTCCGCCAAGTGTAAGAAGTGGATTATGATCTTGATAGTCGGTCGTCATCGATAAAGTTTGTCCCCATTACTCCTTGAGAATTGTAAGCTAGTTGTGGCCTACCTCTCCATGAAGTCGGGAAACATCCTCGATTTTATAGTCCTAGGCCTTTTAGTTGTTACTCCTATTTTTGCAAAATCAACTGCCATAGAGTGAAGGGTTGTCAACTGAGACATTTTTTACTCATAGTCTTATCTGACTCAAGGTCTGCACATGTACTAAATGTGAATTAGAGATTATACCCAAGGTATCATTGATCAGATAACTTATCAACGAAGAACTATGTACAATCTCTATTGCACATACTGTACTTCCTCTTGACTTCCTAGAACAAAATGGTTAATTCCCGAATAAAGTGGCTCACCGTTTAACCAATTTGTTCAGGAATTCAAGAGGAAGTACAGTTGAATTAATTGAACCACTTATCTGATCAATGATACGTTGGGTACAATCTCTACTACACATTTAGTACATGTGCAGACCTTGAGTCAGTTAAGACTATGAGTAAAAAATGTCTCAGTTGACAATCCTTCACTCTATGGTAGTTGATTTTGCAAAAACAGGACTAACTGCTGAAAGGCCTAGGGCTTTAAAACCGAGGAAGTTTCTCGATTTCATGGAGAAATGGGACAAACCAGCTTTTAAACTTCTCAAGGAGTATTGGGGGGAAACTTTATCGTGATAGTCTTGAATCTATAGTGAATGAGTAGTCGCAATCTGTTTGTTCAAAAAATATAATATCATCAAGATGTTTATATAAAATACTGCAAGATATATGTTCGCCCATATAAGAATATATAACTAGTATTTGAGACTCTTTTTATTAAACTTAATACTCAATTAAATACAATAAAAGAACTCCTGTTCAAAGTTACTCAAATCTGGCTTGGACACCTCGGTCCCCTTGCACCTCTGCAACTTATCTCACCTTTGAGACCTTGAGACTACCTTTGAATAGAATACTTATTATAATGACAGTCAAGCCAAAACAGGCTTGCACTCGGAATACAAAGATTATTAAGTATTACAGTGTTTCTTCCAGTTCAAAAAGAATATAAAAGAGAAATACAATAACTAGAATCTAATTTATAAAGCTCTATGAATGTACTCAATGATGATTTTTAGTTTCATGTGTTATTTTAATTTTCTTATAAAAATAATTTTGTCAAAAGCACTACACTTAAAAGTACTTCATATCACCACACCACTCCGCTAAATGGGCAATTACTATTCATGTAAAGAAATTTTGTGGAATTATCATTTTTGATTGTGAAAATATAAATAACGTAAGTGGGGGAGTTTGTAACACCCTAGTCCCACATCGAAAGATAGGGAAAAATTTGTCTGCATATAAGGAATTAAGTAACTACCAATAGTACCTTCAAGTCATGACCTTTTGGGAGCCTGTGGTAGGCTAATATGACCCAAGAAGATACTATTGGGCCAGTAGTTTGAGGCCTTATTTTGATGAATTTTATTCGATTCGGACTTGGGATTTGACCGAGATTTGTTCCGGACTCGGGATTTGACCCGGGTTATTGCAAATAGCGTGTAATCTTACCAATGATATAGGAGTAGGTAGTGGGATATGTCCCTTCGGATAAGTCCTATCAGGTTTAGTTGAGCCAACCTATGTAGGTTGTGCAGGTCAATCCAATTAAAGTTCAATTATGCTACCTCTGCGCAGGCGGTTGATGCGACCCCATGAGCCCTTTAACTGCAGTTTTGACACTCGATAGTCCATTTTCTAGTGATCACCTCGGACCATGGACTTTGGGCCAAGAACCTCTGGCCTACTAAGTGGGCCTTCGGGTCCATACCTTAAAATGTAGGGAAGAAGGGAACCAACAACATTATACGGGCACCCCTTATTTATTTATTTTTGCAAAATATGACTATGCAGTTATCACGAAAACCAATTTGAAAATTGATAACTCCAATCAATTATTTATTGAAAAAAATGCAGGCTAAAGTATTTATTAATTTTGTATCTTCTCATTTTCTAAAATTTGTTTTAATTTAATTTCAGGAAATCGCTCGTAGTTTTGATTCGATGTTGAGTAAAAGGAAGAGGATTACGAGATTTTGCTTAATGTAGCAATTCGAGAAGTCAAAGTTTTTTGACAAAGGAATAACTAATTACAACGAAAGAACTTACAGTCTTCTCGGATGGGTTGAACCGAACCATTGCTTTCTAACACCAGAGGTTAATGGATTGCCACCAAATCATGTATGGATTGTCGAATTAGGATCTTTTCCATTTCAAATGAATTGGGGAGTCTCCATTTCATGGTCTAGATTTAAAATGTGTTGAAATGTAACGTCGTCATGATGGGAGAGAGAGAGATGATGATGAGGAATATACAAAGAATGGAGAGTTTCCATTTCATTTGAAATGGAGAGGATCCTTGTTCAGGATTGCCGCCAAATCATGTATGGAACGACATTATTATAAGAAAATGATTGAAAATATTTTAATCGTCTAAAATATCCCTAATGTGTAGTTATTTAAACTTCTTTTTTGTTCTCAGCAACATGTCTATTCATATCTTTTTTAAAAATTCATTTATTTCACATAGAAGTTTACATTTTCTCTCTCTCCATAAATTAACTGGCTCTTCGCCTTAGTAAAATCTGTTTCATTTTCTCGTTTTCTTCATGGATGTTTGAAACCCAAAAAAAACTTTTTCATTTTGGAAAAGTTAAAAATGGCACAATCTCTTTTGTTGTGCAATTTTATTTTTTATTTTTTTACTTTCCCCCAGTTTTCTCTATAAAAAGCTATCTATGCCACATGAATTCTTAAGAGAGGAAAAAACAAAGGAAGCAAATTTTCACTATGGCAATAATTAGAGATATATATTTGAATGTTTATCCAATTGACAAGAAAGTCCAAACAACAACAACAAAGAATTTTTGAAGAATAATTTAGATTTGAATAGAAAAGAATTTTTGAGGAATAATTTAGATTTGAATGTAATCAACTGCAATCAGGAGCTTAGCAATTTCATAATTTCACAAGTTACAACTGCTTATTGATTATACAAAATTGCGTTCTGTAATTATGTAACTAAGCACACCTAGAGGGGGGCGTGAATAGGTGTAACTACCCAAAATTGATTTACAGTGGTCAATTTATTTAAATATTCCAGCTACAACTTATAATCGGATAGGTTACCCCTGTCTGTTTTAATATATGTTCTTCTTCTGTTATAATCGGACAACTAATAGCGACATGACCTATAGCGACATTTCTGCCCCATGACCGTTGCTATTGACACACTATAGCGACATTTCCGCCCCGACCGTCGCTATATGTCGTCGCTATATATTGATTTTCAAGTAGTGTAACAAAAAGAAACTGAATATGCAGAATATTAAAGCAGATAACAGAAAAGAATAGAACAGTAAATCACGCCAAGATTTTTATGTGGTTCGGCCCCTATCCTCTAATCTAGTGGCCTAATCCACATCCAATACCAAATGGTATTGGAGACTCACTTTATCAAATAAACTCTTCAATACACAATACAAAAACTTCCCCTGTTCAAAGTAAGCTTTCCAATGATGGATACCACTACCCCTTTGCACCTCTACAATCTTTCTCACCACTGAGACCTTTGCACCTCTGCAACCTTGAAAGCTCTCTTTGAACAAACCATATCCATTACTGGATCAGTCAAGCCAAACTAGACTTGAACTCAGATTTGATTACAAGAAATATATGATTACAAAGAATTCTTATTTCCAGTTAACAAATAATTAATACTAAAACAAGACTTGCTGGAAATAAACTTTGATAGCTTTCTATGGAAGTATCTTTGTATAATACTGATATTTGCTTTGATTTCACTGAACTGAAGTATACTTCCCTTGTGTTATTGTGTCCTTATTTTAGCCAATAAGAAGTAATATATATATATATATATATATATATATATATATATATATATATATATATATATATATAAAGAAGGAACTTAACGGCTATATTTTAATTAGCAAAGAATACATAGGTGATAAATCTCTTTAGCCCATGCAGTTGACCAACAAAAATATTATGAATAAGTTAGCATGAAAAACTCGTTCAGTTGGTATTTCACAAGACTTTTGCAATTAAAGAGTCTAATAGATATAAGATATCAATTAACAAAGATATAATATCCAAATCATATATCAAATAGCTAAAATAAAGGAGACATAGTCTAATAGGATTGCTTAGTCAACTCATTTAAAAAGACTCCTTATTAAAGATCATATCTAACTATGATTCAAAATAGGATAAATATTAAGGAAATATTTAGCAATAATATCTTTTTTTATCAACCAATGGACTATTAATTAAATTTGGGCCAACATAGAAATTAACTTATAAATTAAATCAACCCAAACAATAAAATCCATTTAAATAAAATCCCTTACACTAAATACAAAATCCAATAATATTGTCATCATTAAAATCATAAACCAACATTCTCTCTCTTTTTAATGATGACAATACATAATGCCATTTAATTAATATGTTCCCCCAAAATTTACGACTCCCCATAAATTTATGCCCATAAAGAGAATCATGATCGATCACTCAGTTGTTATGTTCACTACAAGAAAAGGTCTAATTTCTTACGGACTATTCCGTCGCGGTTAAGGTTATTCCATCGAGGCTAACGTAATCCTGATAGAATATTCAGTTGGGGATTCGGTCGCGTTTAAGCACGTCGAAATTAAGTTCGTTGATATTTCAGTCGAGGATTACTAAGTCTAACAAACATATGGTCGACCGAATAGTCCGTCGAGGTTAAGATATCCTCGACCGAATATGTTCTGTCGGTCGTATTCGGTCGCTATTAATCTGCCACGTGGCTAGTGTTAAAAAATATTAAAAGGGTTTATTCCCGACGGAATTTCGTCGGTTTTACCTTATTCTGTCGAGGATAAGAAGTATTTTTTTAAAAAAATATATGCTCTGTTTTGGCAACATCCATGGTTTTTACCCACATTTTTATACCTGTAAACCTGTTTATACATGTAAACAATACAGTTAACATAATAATAACCTTGTTCACATGTATATAATCTAGTCACAAAATACTCTTGAACTACATACAATACTCCATAATATATACAAAAATGAATTCTATACAAGGTTTAAGCTACAAAAATGTCAAATATCAACTAAACATATATAAAGCTAAATTACAATCTAAATAAATA
This sequence comes from Panax notoginseng, assembly GCA_016801055.1. Taxonomy (NCBI): domain Eukaryota; kingdom Viridiplantae; phylum Streptophyta; class Magnoliopsida; order Apiales; family Araliaceae; genus Panax; species Panax notoginseng. The sequence continues at coordinate 20,420,366 of CM029019.1, read as the reverse complement.
TAGCATCAAACTACTTTTAGCAATCATATTTATAGACCTCCGACAAAGAAAAACTCTTCCTGAAGAAAAGATACAATAGAAGAATCATTAGTAACTAAACATAAAGCTAAATTCATGACAAAATTACCTCAGTATCATCATCCTGCTGTTTTGTTAACGTTGCTCTCACCACTGCATAAGTTAATGTCCGCCAAGTGTAAGAAGTGGATTATGATCTTGATAGTCGGTCGTCATCGATAAAGTTTGTCCCCATTACTCCTTGAGAATTGTAAGCTAGTTATGGCCCACCTCTCCATGAAGTCGGGAAACATCCTCGGTTTTATAGTCCTAGGCCTTTTAGTTGTTACTCCTATTTTTGCAAAATCAACTGCCCTAGAGTGAAGGGTTGTCAACTGAGACATTTTTTACTCATAGTCTTATCTGACTCAAGGTCTGCACATGTACTAAATGTGAATTAGAGATTGTACCCAAGGTATCATTGATCAGATAACTTATCAACAAAGAACTATGTACAATCTCTATTGCACATACTGTACTTCCTCTTGAATTCCTAGAACAAAATGGTTAATTCCCGAATAAAGTGGCTCACCGTTTAACCAATTTGTTCAGGAATTCAAGAGGAAGTACAATTAAATTAATTGAACCACTTATCTGATCAATGACACGTTGGGTACAATCTCTACTACACATTTAGTACATGTGCAGACCTTGAATCAGTTAAGTCTATGAGTAAAAAATGTCTCAGTTGACAATACTTCACTCTATGGTAGTTGATTTTGCAAAAATAGGAGTAACTGCTGAGAGGCCTAGGGCTTTAAAACAGAGGAAGTTTCCCGATTTCATGGAGAAATGGGACAAACCAGCTTTTAAACTTCTCAAGGAGTATTGGGGGGAAACTTTATCGTGATAGTCTTGAATCTATAGTGAATGAGAAGTCGCAATCTGTTTGTTCAAAAAATATAATATCATCAAGATGTTTATATAAAATACTGCAAGATATATGTTCGCCTATATAAAAATATATAACTAGTATTTGAGACTCTTTTTATTAAGCTTAATACTCAATTAAATACAATAAAAGAACTCCATGTTCAAAATTACTAAAATCTGGCTTGGACACCTCGGTCCCCTTGTACCTCTGCAACTTATCTCACCTTTGAGACCTTGAGACTACCTTTGAATAGAATACTTATTACAATGACACTCAAGCCAAAACAGGCTTGCACTCGGAATACAAAGATTATTAAGTATTACAGTGTTTCTTCCAGTTCAAAAAGAATATAAAAGAGAAATACAATAACTAGAATCGAATTTATAAAGCTCTATGAATGTACTCAATGATGATTTTTAGTTTCATGTGTTATTTTAACTTTCTTATAAAAATAATTTTGTCAAAAGCACTACACTTAAAAGTACTTCATATCACCACACCACTCCGCTAAATGGGCAATTACTATTCATGTAAAGAAATTTTGTGGAATTATCATTTTTGATTGTGAAAATATAAATAACGTAAGTGGGGGAGTTTGTAACACCCTAGTCCCACATCGAAAGATAGGGAAAAATTTATCTGCATATAAGGAATTAAGTAACTACCAATAGTACCTTCAAGTCATGACCTTTTGGGAGCCTGTGGTGGGCTAAGATGACCCAAGAAGATACTATTGGACCAGTAGTTTGAGTCCTTATTTTGATGAATTTGATTCGATTCGGACTTGGGATTTGACCGAGATTTGTTCCGGACTCGGGATTTGACCCGGGTTGTTTCAAATAGCGTGTAATCTTACCAACGATATAGGAGTAGGTAGTGGGATATGTCCCTTCGGATAAGTCCTATCAGGTTTAGTTGAGCCAACCTATGTGGGTTGTGCAGGTCAATCCAATTAAAGTTCAATTATGCTACCTCTGCGTAGGCGGTTGATGCGACCCCATGAGCCCTTTAACTGCAGTTTTGACACTCGATAGTCCATTTTCTAGTGATCCCCTCGGACCATGGACTTTGGGCCAAGAACCTCTGGCCTACTAAGTGGGCCTTCGGGTCCATACCTTAAAATGTAGGGAAGAAGGGAACCAACAACATTATACGGGCACCCCTTATTTATTTATTTTTGCAAAATATGACTATGCAGTTATCACGAAAACCAATTTGAAAATTGATAACTCCAATCAATTATTTATTGAAAAAAATGCAGGCTAAAGTATTTATTAATTTTGTATCTTCTCATTTTCTAAAATTTGTTTTAATTTAATTTCAGGAAATCGCTCGTAGTTTTGATTCGATGTTGAGTAAAAGGAAGAGGATTACGAGATTTTGCTTAATGTAGCAATTCGAGAAGTCAAGGTTTTTTGACAAAGGAATAACTAATTACAACGAAAGAACTTACAGTCTTCTCGGATGGGTTGAACCGAACCATTGCTTTCTAACACCAGAGGTTAATGGATTGCCACCAAATCATGTATGGATTGTCGAATTAGGATCTTTTCCATTTCAAATGAATTGGGGAGTCTCCATTTCATGGTCTAGATTTAAAATGTGTTGAAATGTAACGTCGTCATGATGGGAGAGAGAGAGATGATGATGAGGAATATACAAAGAATGGAGAGTTTCCATTTCATTTGAAATGGAGAGGATCCTAGTTCAGGATTACCGCCAAATCATGTATGGAATGACATTATTATAAGAAAATGATTGAAAATATTTTAATCGTCTAAAATATCCCTAATGTGTAGTTATTTAAACTTGTTTTTGTTCTCAGCAACATGTCTATCCATATCTTTTTTAAAAATTCATTTATTTCACATAGAAGTCTACATTTTCTCTCTCTCCATAATTTAACTGGCTCTTCGCCTCAGTAAAATCTATTTCATTTTCTCGTTTTCTTCATGGACGTTTGAAACCCAAAAAAATCTTTTTCATTTTGGAAAAGTTAAAAATGGCTCCACCTCTTTTGTTGTTTAATTTTATTTTTTATTTTTTTACTTTCCCCCAGTTTTCTCTATAAAAAGCTATCTATGCCACATGAATTCTTAAGAGAGGGAAAAAACAATGGAAGCAAAATTTCACCAAGGCAATAATTAGAGATATATATTTGAATGTTTATCCAAGTGACAAGAAAGTTCAAACAACAACAACCAAGAATTTTTGAGGAATAATTTAGATTTGAATAGATAAGAATTTTTGAGGAATAATTTAGATTTGAATGTAATCAATTGCAATCAGGAGCTTAGCAATTTCATAATTTCACAAGTTATAATTGCTTATTGATTATACAAAATTACTTTCTGTAATTCTGTAAATAAGCACACCTAGAGGGGGGTGAATAGGTGTAACTACCCAAAACTGATTTACAGTGGTCAATTTATTTAAATATTCCAGCTACAACTTATGTTATAATCGGACAACTAATAGCGACATTTCTGCCCCATGACCGTTACTATTGACATTTCCTGTTCTTTCATTAATGGCTAGAGATGTCTTAGCGATTCCCATTTCTACCGTGGCTTTCGAATCGGCGTTTAGCACAGGAGGACGCATACTTGATTCCTTTAGGAGCTCTTTAACTCCTAGGATGGTGCAAGGAATTATTTGTGCTCAAGATTGGCTTCGCCGAAGCAGCGAACCAATTGATATCGAAGAAAAGTTAGAATCCCTTGAAGAAATTGAAAAAGGTACATCACAGTAACACTATAACACTTTGTATTATTTATTTATTTTTTTTGTAATGTAGTTTAAATTCTTCTTAATAAATTATGATTTGCTCATATTTGTCTTTTAAAAATTGCAGAATTTTCAGCAGGCGATTTAGATGCATCAATCTTGGATATGTAATATGGTTGATTTGTTCGAGAATGGGGACTTGATAGTTGAGAGAATTGTGCCTTGTGCCGTTGTGCGTTGTTTGTTTTTATTCTTGGATTAGTTGGATATGTAATATGGTTGATTGGATTACTTGCTAGTGAGTAGTGGGTACTTTAGTTCTGTTATGTTCAGCTGATAAAATGATGTTATGTTCTGTTATGTTCAGTTTATCAGGTTATGTTTTATCATATGGTTATGACTTATGAGGTTCTGTTCTGTTTTGTTAAGTAATACAATGATGTTATGTTTTATCATATGTTCTGTTATGTTATGTTTTTTTAAGTAATACAATTATGTTTATCAGGTTATGTTTTGGCAGTGGTGAATTATTGTTTTGTTGAATTTCATGTGGAGTTTTGTCACATGAAATTCTTGTTCAGTTGTTCATGCAGTGTTTTCATGTTTTGCATTCTTGTAAAATTCAGTTGTAAAATGCAGTGTTCATTCAGTTGTAAAATGCAGTGTTCATTCAGTTGTAAATATTCTTGTAAAATGCAGGTTATGATTCTGTTCATAATTCATTCTGTTCATTCTTGTAAAATGCATGTTGTAAAATTCATTCTGTTCATAATAGGTTATCAGGTTATGCACTGTTTTGTTGGTTTCTGATCTCACCTTAACCAATGCTTGCCAATGTTCATAATTCATTCTGTTCATAATAGGTTAACAGGTTATCATTATGTTCAACTGTTGGTGATCCAAGTGATTCATAATAACAGAAAAAAATGAAATTTCCTTATATCAAAGTGTTCACATCAGTACATTATTTAGTGAGGCAATTTTACTTGGAATTTAGTGAGGTTGCTTGCCAATGCTTGGCGTTGGTGATCCAAGTGTTTTGTTGGTGTTGGTGTTGGTGATCCAAGTGATTCATTTATACTTATTATGAATCAAAGAAAGAAAAAATAACAGGAACTTTCATTTATACTTATTATAAACAATAGGAACTTGCATACAAGTGATCATTTGTTTCATCACTTGTACCAGAGTGAAAAGAAAAATAAAAAAGGAAATTGATCATTTGTAAAAAGGAAAAATAAACAGGTGCCAAATCACTTGCAATTTGCAAAAACACTTTTTGATTGTGTTACACAAAAAAGTAAAAAAGGACAATCAACATGGCAGGGGTACCGATTAAAACAAGAATGCAAAGCCTGTGAGTCTGTGAGTCTGTGACAACATTCAACAAGAATTATTTAAAATATGAATGCAATTATGCAAAGCTAACATTCAACAAGAATGCAAAGCCAACATTCAGTTACTACTTACTACACAAGTACACAACAATGAACAATGTGAAGACTGAAGTACAACTACACAACTGTACAAGATGATAAACCAACAAGAAGTCAGTGACAATTGTGAATTGACAAACCAACATATCAACATTCAACAAGGATTATTTAAAACATGAGTTTAAAAAAATTATTTAATTATTATTATTTATTAATAATTACATATATTACTATGCATGCGGTATAACCGAAAATCGTACCGAAAAAACCGGTACCGATTTGTACCGAACCGGTACCGAAACCTGTTTTTTCGGTACCGGTTTCGGTTCTTAATTTTTCGGTAATTCCGGTTCGGTACCGGTTCGGTTTTTTCGGTACCGGTTCGGTTTTTTACCGATGAGCACCCCTAACTATAGCGACATTTCAGCCCCGACCGTCGCTATATGTCGTCGCTATAGATTGATTTTCTAGTAGTGTAACAAAAAGAAACTAAATATGCAGAATATTAAAGCAGATAACAGAAAAGAAAACAGTAAATCACGCCAAGATTTTTACGTGGTTCGACCCCTATCCTCTAATCTAGTGGCCTAATCCACGTCCAATACCAAATGGTATTAGAGACTCACTTTATTAAATAAACTTTTCAATACACAATACAAAAACTTCCCCTGTTCAAAGTTAACTTTCCAATGATGGACATCACTACCCCTTTGTGTGAAGCCCCCAAAATTAGGTATACATCACCCATCTTGGGTCGTCAGATACATAGTACAGAATACAAATACAACTGATTAATACATCTGTCGTATACAATACGACAAAACATAAACTGTGAGTTTGAATACAAATATTATCTTCTAGAGAGTATTCATACTCAAAAGGAGTCCTCATTACATTTATTAACACACCATTACATAGAATAGTGAGGACTACTAACTAATACTATCATTCGGACCATCACTCCGTACCCCGACTTGTCCCAGCTACGTTCTCATTTCCTGAAGAGAACAGTGAAAGAAAGGGTGAGCTCAACTAGCCCAGTAAGAAATATTATGACTAAGATAATGCAGAATAAATTATCATTAGCCTTCAACAATGTTAAACTGATAAAATATAATAGACATCAAGTTTAACTGCAGCGGAACAAGCAATCCATTAAAAGAGTCAAGTAGAAAATAAACTCTACTATCTTTTATGATTTAAAAGGTTTTTCAACACTGCGATCGCTGAGACTCAGCTTAATAAAATAATCCACATCATCGAATCACCCCTGCACTACGGCCAAGGATATTCGTGTATTCATTAATGGTCATGATCATGCCAACAACTGTCCATCAATGCACTACGGGCCAATGAGGACTTTTACCACATCATTTGTAACATTACGGTCATGATTATACCGAATAATCCCTGGTCATAATCATACCAAGTCCATCTATGCACTACATGCCACAGATGACTTTCAACATTTTATAAACATGAGGATGATGACAATGATATAAGAATTCAATAAAACAAGTTCAAGAATTAATTTATCCAGGAATTAACAACGTCCAAATTGTCAACATGATACTGCATTGTGGAGTAAAATTCAAGAACGCTTAGAAGAATATTTTCTTGAAAAGATACTGGATGAAACGCAACTATCAAGGATATTCCACAAATTTCATGGAGTATAGAAGTCAAAACTTAACCAACTGAGTACAATAAAGAATGGAATAACAAAAGAAATCACCATGCATGCGATAGACCGCACAGACAGGTTATTCCAATAGAATAATAAATAATGGAACCAGGTCCGGCGTAAACGCACAGACAGGATATTCCGACAGAATAATAAATAATGGAACCAGGTCCGGTGTAAAACACACAGACAGGATATTCCAACAGAATAATAATAAAACGGAACCAGGTCCGGTGTAAAACACACAGACAGGATGTTCCAACAGAATAATAAACGGAACCAGGTCCGGTGTAAAACACACAGACAGGATGTTCCAACAGAATAATAGAAGAATGTCACCAAGTATAGGGTAGACCGCGTATACTGGTTATTCCAACAGAATAATAACGAATGGAATAACAGAAGTTCTCTTCATGAATATAAAAGAAATAATATTCCCTACCGTTTTAAAGAAGAGCTGAAGTAAGGAAGTAGTTAAGTAGCAGAATACTCTTCTTCTCTCTCTCTATAGTTTCTCTCTCTAGAGTTCAGTGAATTCGTAAGAAATAATGAAGGAATGAGCTGCTATTTATAGAAAAATAGAATGCATAGTAACTAATCCATGAACGGTCCAGATTGATTACTTTAATCTGACGGTCCATATTTAAAGAAAAATCTTTTAAATAAAATAAAATATATTCTATTTATAGAATAACTTTAATAAAGTATTTTGTTTTATATAAAAAGATGTTTCTGTTTTATTACGTTAATAATACGAATAAAACAAAACGTCATTATCGCTAAATAATTCATATTATTAACTGACAATAATAGAATCAAACTGAGTGACTTCTCACATAAGCATTAATAATCAATACCGTGTGCTACTATGCAACCACACGTATTACTGTACTTTTACTACCGAGTAGTTCAACAGCAACAATGGTAAAATTTCCGCCGTTATTTTTAATAAAATATTTTTGTCGTTTTCTCAATCCGACAATAATTCCGTTGTGGGGTCCACCAATGATTGTGTCGTTGTACGAATATTCCCTGTTAAAACGAATATTCCCCGACCAATCGAATATTATATAACAACTTGCGTACTTTGCAAAATTTATAAATATTACCCACAACTATAACATTATATCAAATTAACTCCATAATATTCAAAAATGATATTTATAAAAAAATTCATCTTTATTTATAAAAGTTGGGGTCTTACAACCTCCCCTTCTTATGAAATTTCGCCCTCGAAATTAGGGTACGTACCTGGTATGTCGAAGAGGTAAGGATACCTTGATTTCATTTCTGATTCTAACTCCCAAGTCATTTCCTCAACATCGTGGTTTCTCCACAAAACTTTGACTTGAGGTATAACCTTGGAGCGTAGAATATGTTCCTTCTTATCCAAGATTTGAACAGGAACTTCTTCATACGTCAAATCCTCCGCTATTTCGTCCGGTTCTAACTCAATAATGTGGTTCGGGTCTTCCACATATTTGCGTAACATGGATATGTGGAAAACGTTATGAACACGAGACATACTTGGCGGTAAAGCGAGTCTATAAGCCACAGTTCCTACTCGATCGAGGATTAAAAATGGACCGATGAATCGAGGATTTAGCTTTCCTCTCTTTCCAAATCTCGTAACTCCTTTCCATGGAGCAACACGTAAGAACACATGATCTCCTACATCAAATTCCACGTCCTTTCGATGAAGATCAGCATAACTCTTTTGTCGATCTTGTGAGGTTTTTATACGTTGTCGGATCGTTTGAATCTTTTCTGTAGTCATACGTACCAACTCCGGTCCCAACAACGTTGCTTCGCCCACCTCATCCCAGCATACTGGAGAACGACATTTTCTTCCATACAATGCTTCGAATGGAGCCATGCCAATACTTGCTTGATAACTGTTGTTGTAGGAAAACTCCACCAATGGTAAGAACTTGTCCCAACTTCCCTTGAAGTCAAAGACACAGAGTCTTAATAGATCTTCAAGAGTTTGAATAGTCCTCTCTGATTGTCCGTCCGTCTGAGGATGATATGCTGAACTAAATCGTAACTCCGTGCCCATAGCTTTTTGTAAACTAACCCAAAATCGTGAAGTGAATCTTGGGTCTCGATCAGAAACTATGGATACTGGCATACCATGCAGTCTTACAATCTCGTTTATGTACATACGAGCAAGACGTTCAAGTGTATAAGTTTCTCGTATCGGTAAGAAATGAGCAGACTTGGTCAATCTATCAACAATGACCCAAATCGCATCAATACCTTGAGAAACCCTAGGAAGACCGGTAACGAAATCCATGGTAATGTGCTCCCACTTCCATTCTGGAATTTCAAGTGGTTGCAATGGACCTTTTGGTACTTGATGCTCCGCTTTGACTCGTTGACAAGTTAGACACCTTGAGATAAACAACGCTATCTCTCTCTTCATATTGCTCCACCAAAATGTATGACGAAGATCATGATACATTTTGGTACTTCCAGGATGGATTGCAAATGGTGTGTTGTGCGCCTCCATCATGATTTCATACTTTAAATCAGGGTTGTTAGGAACACAAAGTCTGGAGTTGACTCGAAGTATTCCTTCTTCATCGATTCTTGCTTCCGGCATAGAACCTTCTTGCACTTTCTTCCTCATACGCATCAGCTCCAGGTCTGTAGCTTGAGCAGCTTTAACTTTATCGATTAAAGTCGGTTCTACTCGTATATTCGCCATCATCACATGGGTCCCTGGAGTCTTCAACTCTATCTCCATCCTTTGCAAGTCACACAAAATGGGCCTTTGCGTTGTTAATATTGCACTTGTACCCGCATATGATCTTCTACTCAATGCGTCAGCTACCACGTTCGCTTTTCCAGGATGATATTGAATGGTATGATCATAATCTTTCAACAGTTCAAGCCAACGTCGTTGTCGCATGTTGAGTTCCTTTTGAGTGAAGAAATATTTGAGACTTTTATGATCCGTAAAGATCTCCACTTTCTCCCCATACAAGTAATGCCTCCAAATTTTAAGTGCAAAGACAACAGCTGCCAACTCTAGATCATGAGTAGGATAATTCCTCTCATATTCCTTGAGTTGTCTTGATGCATAGGCTATGACTTTTCCATGTTGCATGAGAACGCATCCCAACCCTTTGCTCGAAGCATCACTGTAGATGACAAATCCCTCCGAGCCAGATGGTATTGTTAGAACAGGTGCTGAAATGAGTCTCCTCTTGAGTTCTTGAAAACTCTGCTCACATTCTTCGCTCCAACCAAACTTTGTATCTTTCCGAGTCAGCTGAGTTAATGGAGTAGCGATTCGAGAAAATCCTTCCACGAATCTCCGATAATAACCAGCTAAACCAAGAAAGCTACGTACCTCGGTCACTGATTTAGGTTGCTCCCAGCTTTGAATAGCTTCAATCTTTGCCGGGTCAACAGATATTCCACGACTTGATACTACGTGCCCAAGGAATGCTACCTCTTCCAGCCAGAACTCGCATTTCTTCAACTTGGCATAAAGTTTGTATTCACGAAGCTTTTGGAGTACCAGCCTCAAGTGTTGCTCATGATCTTCACGGCTTTTGGAATAAACAAGGATGTCATCGATAAAGACGACCACAAAGTGATCCAAATATTCCTTAAATACCCTGTTCATCATATCCATGAAGGCAGCAGGAGCATTAGTCAATCCAAAAGACATAACTAAGAATTCATAATGCCCGTACCGAGTTCTAAAAGCCGTCTTTGGAATATCCTCAGTTCTAACCTTCAGCTGATGATATCCAGAACGAAGATCGATCTTTGAAAAGAATTGTGCTCCTTGCAACTGGTCAAACAGGTCATCAATACGTGGCAATGGGTACCTATTTTTGATGGTGACATGATTCAACTCCCGATAATCAATACAAAGTCGCATACTCCCATCTTTCTTCTTCACGAACAGAACAGGAGCACCCCAAGGAGAAGTACTAGGACGAATAAAACCAATGTCTAACAATTCCTGCAGTTGGGTCTTTAACTCCTGAAGTTCAATAGGAGCCATTCGATATGGGGCTTTGGAAATGGGTTTTGTACCAGGTTCAAGGTCGATACAAAATTCAATTTCACGCTCTGGGGGTAGGCCAGGAAGTTCTTCGGGAAATACGTCAGGAAATTTATTAACAACAGAAATATCATTCAAAGCTGACGTATTTTTGTTTAGATCTGTGACATGAGCTAAGAAAGCTTGACATCCGTTTTTCAATAAACGAATAGCTTTATGGCTTGAGATGACAGCGATTGATTTTAATGGTTTGGTTGCTTGAATTCGCATAATAGGTCGATTAGGAATATGAAAGCTAACAACCTTACGAAAACAATCAATTTTTGCATGATGAGTAGTTAACCAATCAATCCCTAGAATCACGTCAAATGCAAGTATTTTTAATGAAATAAGATCGACAGGTAATGTGTGGGTACCAACTTGAACCAAACAAGACTTATAAACCGTGGATGTAATGAAGGTTTCTCCCAATGGAGTTTCAACTGCTAAGTCAAAGTCTAATTTCTCCGGAATCAAATTTAATCGATGAGCGCAAGTAGGAGAAATAAAAGAATGGGTTGAACCGGTATCAAATAAAGTATAGACTTCGTTAGAGTTTATGATAAGCTTACCCGTGATGACCTCATTCGGGTTCCTTGCGTTCTGGGAGGTCACAACAAACGCTCTCCCTTGCACAACCGGTTTTGACTTTTCTGGGACGGCCTTTGGTGCCTCCATCCTAGCTGAATTTGTCTTCGGTAAACGACAAAATCGGGCTAAATGACCTTCTCTTCCACAATTATAACATGCTTTGGACGGCATCGCGCAGTTTGGACTGATGTGCCCCTCCCCTCCGCATTTGAAACATATGATAGGTGGTCGTTCTCCTTCCTTAACGACAGGTGCTGGTGCTGACATCTTTCCATCATTGTTGAATCTCCTCTTCTTAAATGTCCATTCTTATTGTTTTGGCCCTGATTACCACCGAAGTGGTTACCATTTCTGGCCTGTTGATTCCCTCCACGCTTGTTGTCACCGCTTCGATGACTGCTCTCACTGGTATTATCATTTTGCCGGCTGCTCTCTTTTGGTTGCGTTATCTCGTTATCGCGCTCCACCAACTGAGCCCTATTTACAACATCTGAATACAAACACAGTTTATGAGAAACAAGATGTTGACGTATCTCCGGCTTCAAACCTCTTAAAAACATCCGCGTCATTCTTTCTTCATTATCCACCAGGTGGGACGCAAACCGGGATAACTCCGCAAATTTTGCCTCGTACTGCGACACGGTCATATTATTCTGCTCCAATTTGATGAACTCCACCTCCTTCATGTGACGAATACTCTCGGGAAAGTATTTGTCGTTAAACAGATCTTGGAACTTCTCCCAAGACATCTTCAGTGCGGCAGGTTGAGTACGCTTTATCGATTCCCACCAGTAATCTGCCTCTCCTCGCAACATAAAGGCGGCAAAGGGAACCTTTTGCTCCTCGGAGCAACCCAAGACATCAAATATCTTGGTGATCTGCTTTATCCATGTTTCAGCTACAAGTGGTTTGGGTTCTCCCTTAAACTCCGGTGGTCCCAGCTCCTTAAACTGTTTAGCGGTGACCGCCTGAGAGTTTCCAGTATTTCCACCTACGTTGTGGACAGGAGCCGCTTTCACCTGTTGTTGCATGAATTGCATAAAGCCTCTGAACATTTGATCATTCATCATTTGGTCAGTGTTGTTGTTTGCATGAGGATTGACACCTTCCTGATGCACATTATCATGATTATTGATGTGTGGTGAATCAACAGTCGTCTGTGCTCCATTGCTATTCTCAACATTCTCGGATGCCATTTTCAGATACTGCCACAAAATAAAAATTAATTGATATGTCATATATTATCCTTATGTTATGACCGACCAATTAAATACCATGCAAATAAACTTAGGTAGGTCATACTAGCGAAGGAATTCCCCGTCTCTCCCCTCCTAGTTCTATTCTCACATCCTAGCCAGGGATCATATCCCTAAGCTTTGATACCAACTGTGACGCCCCCAAAATTAGGTATACATCACCCATCTTGGGTCGTCAGATACATAGTACAGAATACAAATACAACTGATTAATACATCTGTCGTATACAATACGACAAAACATAAACTGTGAGTTTGAATACAAATATTATCTTCTAGAGAGTATTCATACTCAAAAGGAGTCCTCATTACATTTATTAACACACCATTACATAGAATAGTGAGGACTACTAACTAATACTATCATTCGGACCATCACTCCGTACCCCGACTTGTCCCAGCTACGTTCTCATTTCCTGAAGAGAACAGTGAAAGAAAGGGTGAGCTCAACTAGCCCAGTAAGAAATATTATGACTAAGATAATGCAGAATAAATTATCATTAGCCTTCAACAATGTTAAACTGATAAAATATAATAGACATCAAGTTTAACTGCAGCGGAACAAGCAATCCATTAAAAGAGTCAAGTAGAAAATAAACTCTACTATCTTTTATGATTTAAAAGGTTTTTCAACACTGCGATCGCTGAGACTCAGCTTAATAAAATAATCCACATCATCAAATCACCCCTGCACTACGGCCAAGGATATTCGTGTATTCATTAATGGTCATGATCATGCCAACAACTGTCCATCAATGCACTACGGGCCAATGAGGACTTTTACCACATCATTTGTAACATTACGGTCATGATTATACCGAATAATCCCTGGTCATAATCATACCAAGTCCATCTATGCACTACATGCCACAGATGACTTTCAACATTTTATAAACATGAGGATGATGACAATGATATAAGAATTCAATAAAACAAGTTCAAGAATTAATTTATCCAGGAATTAACAACGTCCAAATTGTCAACATGATACTGCATTGTGGAGTAAAATTCAAGAACGCTTAGAAGAATATTTTCTTGAAAAGATACTGGATGAAACGCAACTATCAAGGATATTCCACAAATTTCATGGAGTATAGAAGTCAAAACTTAACCAACTGAGTACAATAAAGAATGGAATAACAAAAGAAATCACCATGCATGCGATAGACCGCACAGACAGGTTATTCCAATAGAATAATAAATAATGGAACCAGGTCCGGCGTAAACGCACAGACAGGATATTCCGACAGAATAATAAATAATGGAACCAGGTCCGGTGTAAAACACACAGACAGGATATTCCAACAGAATAATAATAAAACGGAACCAGGTCCGGTGTAAAACACACAGACAGGATGTTCCAACAGAATAATAAACGGAACCAGGTCCGGTGTAAAACACACAGACAGGATGTTCCAACAGAATAATAGAAGAATGTCACCAAGTATAGGGTAGACCGCGTATACTGGTTATTCCAACAGAATAATAACGAATGGAATAACAGAAGTTCTCTTCATGAATATAAAAGAAATAATATTCCCTACCGTTTTAAAGAAGAGCTGAAGTAAGGAAGTAGTTAAGTAGCAGAATACTCTTCTTCTCTCTCTCTATAGTTTCTCTCTCTAGAGTTCAGTGAATTCGTAAGAAATAATGAAGGAATGAGCTGCTATTTATAGAAAAATAGAATGCATAGTAACTAATCCATGAACGGTCCAGATTGATTACTTTAATCTGACGGTCCATATTTAAAGAAAAATCTTTTAAATAAAATAAAATATATTCTATTTATAGAATAACTTTAATAAAGTATTTTGTTTTATATAAAAAGATGTTTCTGTTTTATTACGTTAATAATACGAATAAAACAAAACGTCATTATCGCTAAATAATTCATATTATTAACTGACAATAATAGAATCAAACTGAGTGACTTCTCACATAAGCATTAATAATCAATACCGTGTGCTACTATGCAACCACACGTATTACTGTACTTTTACTACCGAGTAGTTCAACAGCAACAATGGTAAAATTTCCGCCGTTATTTTTAATAAAATATTTTTGTCGTTTTCTCAATCCGACAATAATTCCGTTGTGGGGTCCACCAATGATTGTGTCGTTGTACGAATATTCCCTGTTAAAACGAATATTCCCCGACCAATCGAATATTATATAACAACTTGCGTACTTTGCAAAATTTATAAATATTACCCACAACTATAACATTATATCAAATTAACTCCATAATATTCAAAAATGATATTTATAAAAAAATTCATCTTTATTTATAAAAGTTGGGGTCTTACACTTTGTACCTCTACAATCTTTCTCATCACTGAGACATTTGCACCTCTGCAACCTTGAAATCTCTCTTTGAACAAACCATATCCACTATTGGATCAGTCAAGCCAAATTAAACTTGAACTCAGATTTGGTTACAAGAAATATATGATTATAAAGAATTCTTATTTCCAGCTAACAAAGAATTAATACTAAAACAAGACTTGGTGGAAATAAACTTTGATAGCTCTCTATGGAAGTATCTTTGTATAATACTAATATTTGCTTTGATTTCACTGAACTGATGTAAACTTCCCTTGTGTTATTGTGTCCCTATTTTAGCCAATAAAAAGTAATATATATATATATATATATATATATATATATATATATATATATATATATATATATATATATATATATATATATATATATATCGGTCCAGATTTTAAGCTCACCCCTTATCCAACTCACCCGAGCTCACCCCCCTTTAGCGACGGACCCGACGACGGTTTGATCATACAACCGTCGTCTATACTTTTAGTGGCGGACAACATATAGCGTCGCTAAAAGTATAGAAGACAGTTATATGACCGAACCGTCGCCGGGTCCGTCGCTAAAGGGGGGGTGAGCTCGGGTGAGTTGGATAAGGGTTGAGCTTAAGATTTGGACCAATATATATATATATATATATATATATATATATATATATATATATATATATATATATATATATATATAAAGAAGGAACTTAACGGCTATATTTTAATTAGCAAAGAATACATAGCTGAAAAATCTTTTTAGCCGATGCAGTTGACCAACGAATATATAATGAATAAGTTAGCATGAAAAACTCATTCAGTTGGTATATCACAAGACTTTTGCAATTAAAGAGTCTAATAGATATAAGATATCAATTAATAAAGATATAATATCCAAATCATATATCAAATAACTAAAATAAAGGAGACATAGTCTAACAGGATTGCTTAGTCAACTCATTTAAAAAGACTCCTTATCAAAGATCATATCTAACTATGATTCAAAATAGGATAAATATTAAGGAAATATTTAGCAATAATATCTTTTTTATCACTATTAATCAAATTTGGGTCAACAAAGAAATTAACATATAAATTAAATCAACCCAAACAATAAAATCCATTTAAATAAAATCCATTACACTAATTAAATACAAAATCCAATAATATTGTCATCATTAAAATCATAAACCAACATTCTCTCTCTTTTTAATGATGACAATACATAATGCCATTTAATTAATATGTTCCCCCAGAATTTACAACTCACCATAAATTTATGCCCATAAAGATAATCATGATCGATCACTCAGTTGTTAAGTTCACTACAAGAAAAGGTCTAATTTCTGACGGACTATTCCGTCGAGGTTAAGGATATTCCGTCGACGCTAACGTCATCCAGACGGAATATTCAGTCGGGGATTCGGTCACGTTTAAGCACGTCGAAATTAAGTCCGTCGAGATTTCAGTCGAGGATTACTAAGTCCGACGGACATATGGTCGACTGAATAGTCCGTCGAGGTTAAGATATCCTCGACCGAATATATTCTGTCAGTCGTATTCGGTCGGTATTAATCTGCCACGTGGCTAGTGTCAAAAAATATTAAAAGGGTTTATTCCCGACGGAATTCCGTCAATTTTACTTTATCCTGTCGAGGATAAGAAGTATTTTTTTAAAAAAAAATATGCTCTGTTTTGGCAACATCCAGGGTTTTAACCCACATTTTTATACCTGTAAACCTGTTTATACATGTAAACAATACAGTCAACATAATAATAACCTTGTTCACATGCATACAATCTAGTCACAAAATACTCTTGAACTACATACAATACTCCATAATATATACAAAAATGAATTATATACAAGGTTTAAGCTACAAAAATGTCAAATATCAACTAAACATATATAAAGCTAAATTACAATCTAAATATATATAGCATCAAACTACTTTTAGCAATCATATTTATAGTCCTCCGACAAAGAGAAACTCTTCCTGAAGAAAAGATACAATAGAAGAATCATTAGTAACTAAACATAAAGCTAAATTCATGACAAAATTACCTCAGTATCATCATCTTGCTGTTTTGTTAACGTTGCTCTCACCACTGCATAAGTTAATGTCCGCCAAGTGTAAGAAGTGGATTACGATCTTGATAGTCGGTCGTCATCGATAAAGTTTGTCCCCATTACTCTTTGAGAAGTGTAAGCTAGTTGTGGCCCACCTCTCCATGAAGTCGGGAAACATCCTCGGTTTTATAGTCCTAGGTCTTTCAGTTGTTACTCCTATTTTTACAAAATCAACTGCGATAAAGTGAAGGGTTGTCAACTGAGACATTTTTTACTCATAATCTTATCTGACTCAAGGTCTGCACATGTCCTAGGCCTTTCAGTTGTTACTCCTATTTTTACATTAATGCTTAGAACTTTTTGGGCATAGACAGAGAAAGAGAGAGGGAGTGATGGAAGCCATGAAAAAGACTTTTGCAATTGCCAATTTGAATTCTGAATTAAATATGTAGCTGTTAGGAGGAAGTTTTCATTATATTAATATTAATATAAGCTAGTCTTGGGTCTAATTAACATACATGTGTAATGGTCATTTGGTACCTAAAAAGAAAAGTTAATGGTTGGTTAGCAGTAGACATAGTGTAGTGCACAGTTTTTCTTCTCGTTGGTTTCTTTGCTCAACAGTCGAAATAGTATACAGAATTTAGTTAAGTTTGTGAGTGGATTTTAGTTATTATTCAGGACATAAGGATTGCGCTGATAAATTATATAGATAAATTAAATAATAGATCAGAATCCGCTGACATGCTCAAAACTCATCAAGCTGTCAATTAAAACTCTGTTGACAAATGACAACCTTATTCTTTTTACTTTTAGACTCTGAAAAACACAAGAATTCAAGGTTCATGCATCAATATGAAAATTCACTTAAATTAAACACCTTGACTGACCTTTTTAATTGCATCATGCATCCATCCGATTTTAAGCAATGAGCAAATCATTTGTCATCTGACGGGTGGCCGTTAAAATCCTCTGAATGTCCACTATTTTAACTTTTACGGTGTATCTTCAAGAACCAGTAACAGCACGCTAAACTGGTGATTTGATGCCTCTGTCTAATGCGGCTGAGAGTAGCTTATACCCCTCCTCAAACTTTCTGTAGCATCCCCAAATTCGGGTACTTTTTACCACAAATCTGGTATTCTAATTCTATACTTATTGCGGAAGATATAAATATAAATTGTTTATACATTAGACATTTACACATCATTCCCAAGGTCTACAACCTTAACTTAATACATACCTTCAATATCTAAAAAGGTTTACAATTCTATTTTCGTTAGAAAATTTACTAGATTTAACTGCACCATAAATTAATCTTGCATTTTGTCTTTGCTTCTGTCTTTACTCGAGCTTTCATCTTAATCTGAAAATTTTTATCATGATATAGAAAGGGTGAGTAACAAATTTGCCCAGCAAGTTTTAAGTACAATAAGGATATATCATGATTGAAAAGAAAGAATGAGCTTTCAAGTTTTCCACAATATAATAATTGTGAAATAACATGAATCAAGTTTCAATAATTTCATGACTGAATCAATAATGTTTGAAGGTCAACAATGACCATGAACAATTTAACTGAACCTTATGGTAATGAAGGTGATCAGCCTTTCATACCTGATGAACATATGCAACATGCCCTAAGTGCGAATCAATAATCAGTATAGATATGAATAATCAACAATAATTATTCACCAACATGTTTTAAATATACAACTCAAGTTTGAGTTAAGAAAATTGCCTGTACCGTTAATTACCGCTATGCAATCTAATTTAATCTCTTATGAAAGACTTATCATTAATAAGATCGATCCTCCAATTAGCATAATACATTTTATCCCACAACACTATTACTCAAATAATAAATTAGCTAACATGTAGCCACATAATTAAACATTGAATAATTCTTTAACTCATTAGTAATATTATTATCCCTTAATAATATTACTATCACTCAACCATTATCTTAAACATTTGTCTAATATTTTTAATCATTTAATAGAATATTTATCATTCACAAATATTATTAATTATTTAATAATATTTAAATCCCTTACTAATATTATTAATTATTTAATAATATTTTAATCACCTTCTAATATTATTAATCATGTAATAATATTTTACTTATTTCATAAATAATAAAGGTCTCACATATTTTAAGATACAAATATTTTACATCTTGAAGCTTAAACCATTTAAATTTCATTTAAGAAATATCTTTTACCTTTACTCGCACATTCGGAGTTTAAACAACTAATGCATAGCTTTTATAGTAAAACTCAATTTACTATATTATTTCTTTAATTTAAATAATTTTTACATCAGTTTGTCCGCTCATGAGTCAACACTGACTGTTGTCTCATATATAAATATTTTATCTCGCTAGCATATTCGCTTTATTTTTATTTTACGATTATTCGCATTTTTGTTTCATATATATATATATATATATATATATATATATATATATATATATATATATATATATATATATATATATGTTATATAAATCTCAGCTCAAAAACTTCATTTTGAGCACCGAAAATCTCAAAATATCATTTTTATGATTAATACAATTTTTCAAAGGTTTTACATTCTTCGTTGCACCACAAAATAATTTTATAGGCAACTATATTTTTTTATTTTACGTAAATATGTAATTTATATTTATTACATATTTTTATCGCTTTATGCCCAAAAGGAAGTTTCTCGGCATAAAATATCACTTATAATCAAATCTCATCCCGTAGGACTTTATTAGATTTATTATGACTTATTATTTTTGCCAAAACGCGATTCAGAACGTCGAACGTCAAAATTGCTCAACGCGCCGCCGCTCGACGTTGCCCGTTTTTATGTTCTGACATGCTCCTTTACTCATTTTTTAACTTTCAAACCACAAGTCCTATAACAGTAAATTTTTGGGCATTTTATAGACCTCATATCATAGTATTCTAAAAAAAAATATTAACCGCGAAAACCAATCACGGAAGCCATCAAAAACAGCGTGTCAAAACCCAAGTAGGCAGCCTGCACAGCAGGCACCGATGGCGCCAGCAGGAGCTGGGTGCGCTTGGCCTTGCTGCTGCACGGCTGGTGCTGCCCAGCTGCAGTTATCCATAGCAAAACAGCTAATTTGTAATTTTTGTACTCGTTACTCATAATTCCAATTAATCTGATTTTTGGACATGTTATACACGGAATACCAAAGTATTTTTAGAAAATATCACCCAATAATTTCGGACCTCTTAGGCAGCCTAAAATAGGCCCCAAAAATGTCAACTCGCAACAGTTTTCATCTTTTTCCCAGATTTACCCTCTTTCGCTAAAACAGTCATAACTCTTTCGTTTTAAAATATTTTTAGGCGATTCTTGAGCACACGCGAAGCTAATTTCCGGGACTACAACTCTTCCCTACTGATATTTTTCCAGATTCCGAACATATCAGCCCAGAAATTCCGTTCAAGTGGACTGTACCGCACTTGTTGGACAGTTTTGTCACTACAACTTTGAAATGTCATAACTCTCTCCTCCGATGTCGGATTTAGTCCGTTCTGGAGTCTATGGAAAGCTTATTCAGTGTACTACAATATACCCAAAATCCAAAATTTTCTGAAACATCTAACTAATCTCGAAATTCCCTTTTAGGGTCAGCAGTCTACTAATTTTCTTAAGCTTTAAAAACTGTTTTACTTTTCTTTCTCTTGATCCAACTTTTTATCACTCAAAATAGTTAGATCTATACATAATGCACTATATAACATGTAGATCTAAGATTTTTAGAGTTTAAGATCACAACCCATGATTTGGTTCAAAACAACTAAAATAAACTAAATTAGAGTTAAATGTTTTATACCTTGATTTTTGAACCAATGTTTCTTCTTCTTCTAAAGTAGGAGATGAATTGTGGTGGCATGGAACTCCTTCTCTTCTCCCTCTATGGGGGCTGCCGACCACTCCTCCCTTCTCTCTCTTCTTTCTATTTGTTTCTTTGTTCATGTTAAGTTGGAAATGAGAAGTAATCTCTCACATTCTCTCTCATAATCACATCTTTCTCTCTCTTGGATCTTGTATAACTTGAAAATCTAAACAAAATATTAGGAGCAAAACTTTTAGGAATGACACATGGCCATAGGGTGGTAAAAAAAATAATCAAACATGTGCTATTTACTCCCTCATTCCACCCGACTCCTCTTCCTCCTTTTCTCATGCATTCTCTCTCCTTGATCTAGCATATCTTGTGAGAAATCTTAGCAAATCTCAATTTTTTTCAAAGGCTAGGCTTTTTAGGGTGACACTTAAGGGAGGAGTTGGTAATGTAGCATTGTAAGGTGGCAAATATAAATAAATGCCCATGTGCCAAAAATCTCTACAAAAATCTGGTCCTTCCCCCTTGGTTTTTTAACTATTTTTGCTTTTTATTTAATTTGCTTTATTTGTGTATTTATCTTCTAGAAAATCCACAAATTGTTGGGCTAAGCTTTTGGGCCATGTCCCATAATTGTTTGGGCTTTCAATTTAATTATTTGGGCCATGTATAAAATATCATAGTCCAATATATTTAATTTACCTAACCCTATAAATTTAATTAGGGTTTCTAGTCCACTGGTTTTGGACTTTAGATAACTAGTTCTACCATTCTTTTAATGTTTTTTTAAGCAATTTAATTACCCAATCTTAGTAACTTAATTTAATCAAATAAGTTACTACATAATTCTCCTTAAAACGTTTTACCCTCTTGTAATCATATAATTTATATAGCCCATCTTGGATATATAAATTATATAATACATAACATTACATACATAAATTACATATTTATTTTTTAATTACAAAATAAATATGCTACACATAATTCATCATGTAAATACAATTATTTACATACCCAAGATATTATAATATAACATCCTTACCTCATTATCATAACTTCAATTAAGAATTTTATTTACTTCCTTAAGATATTACAATAAATATAATATTTTTTCTTTATTAAATTAATTTCCTATAAGAATTTATTCTAATACTCTTGGGTAAAGTATATATAAATATTATATGCTTAACCCGCCTCTTTTTGCTTCATTGCGCAAATTGTTTCCAACAATTTTATTTTCCCCACGTACTAAACATATATATATATATATATATATATATATATATATATATATATATATATATATATGTATATATATTCACTAACTCCCAATTACCAGTTACACCAAACATACACACATCACATATAGAAAATAATTAATAGTTTTATTTTCTCACATTATAAATTGTTTATATAAATTTATTTACTTATAGCAAATAAAATTTAATATATTTATCATATTACGTCAACATGCACGTCCTTCATAAATCATAAAATAATTTATATACTCATAAATTAGATAAATTAGAGTAGACATTTAATTTAATGTCTATTAAACCTCTTCATACGGTTTGCTACATTCAATAAGTCTTCTTCATATGGCTTGCCATATTTATTATTACATAATCTCTTTCAATTATTAAACCGTATAGATTTTTCTCAAAAATTTTAATTAAATAAATCCTTTATTTTCATTCTAGGTTTTAAATTTTAACCTTTAATTTAATCATTTAAGATATTCTAAATTTTCGGGTTGTCACACTTTCCCACCCCAGAAAAGTCCATCAACCAAAATACTATAGATAACCAAATCAGGAGTAATACCCTTCACAATCATAGAGCTGTAGAGTTTAAATGCCTCTCCAATCTTAACTTCTTACAAAATACATTAATCTACGTGCTAAGAGCATTGAAATATCAGCTAACGGTTGGTGTCAGTCACCAATAATCAACACAAGAACAGGATCCATCTCTAAAATGGTGAAAGCGAAGTTTATCTCGAACAATAATTTCTCTATTTGAAATAACTGAAAAGAACTTTAGAGCGGTGTGACAGTCCTCACACATACGAAGGTTCTTGACAATCCTTATTGTAAGCAAATGATTTGTCTTCAAGAGACCAAATGCTACAGCAAGCTTCTCGCTATGATATCTAAGGGCATTCTCTCTCTCCTCTTCTTCCAACTCATGCATGACGGACTCAGATACTGGTACATAACCCATAGCCCTACTTCTCTGCATCAACTCATCTAAGAACTGATAAATTGCAATTGTCTCTGGGTGGGACTTG
This sequence comes from Panax notoginseng, assembly GCA_016801055.1. NCBI lineage: Eukaryota > Viridiplantae > Streptophyta > Magnoliopsida > Apiales > Araliaceae > Panax > Panax notoginseng. The sequence goes on along the minus strand of CM029019.1, from coordinate 20,397,122 downwards.
TCACCGATGCTAAACAAATATGTCTTTTGATCTACCTCTACTGTGCTATAGCCCACTTGCTTCTTAAGGCCTTTTTGAATCATAATGTTTCTGACCATTTCCACTCGGTCCATTCGACCAGCCATTGCATATACATTGGAAAGCAAAACATAATGACCAGGAATTTCAGGTTCAGCAGCTAAAAGATGCTCAGCAACTTGTACTCCAAGATCCAAGTTCTTGTGCAGCTTGCAAGCCCCAAGCATTGCAGTCCACACAGCTGGTGCAGGTTTGACAGAATCTATTCCTTTGATGTGTTGAAATGCTTCGTCTAAATATCCAGCACGCCCAAGCATATCAACCATCGCAACATGGTGCTCCATTCCGGGAACTAAGCCATAATCCCGCGTCATGCTAGCAAATGCCAGGCGCCCTTCCTGGACTAGCCCCGCGTGAGCACATGCCGAGAAAACAGCAACAAATGTCACATCATTGGGATGTGGCCCGTGGGTTTTCATTAGATGAAAGAGTTCAATGGCTTCCCTACCATAGCCATGCATTCCGTAGCCTGAAATAATAGTTGTCCAAGCCACAACATTCCGCTCATCCATGGAATCAAACACCTCCCGTGCTTTGCTTACATTTCCACACCTAGCATACATATTCACCAACGCAGTGCCAAGAACCACATTCACATGAAACCCATGATTCCTTATATACTCATGCACCCAACAACCCAAACCCAAAGCCCCCGACTGTGAGCAAGCAGATAACACACTCACAAAAGTGGCTGAATCAAACTCAACACCCAAATCCCGCATCCTACAGAACAGCCTGACAGCCTCATCAGCAGACCCACATTGCTCGTACCCTGAAATCATTGAATTCCATGCAACAACCGTTTTACCTGACATTCCATCAAACACCTTCCTGGCAACACTCAACTGACCACATTTCGCATAAAAACTAATCAAACCAGCCTGAACAAACAAATCCAAAGCATACCCAAATATCAAAACATGGCAATGAACAACTCTACCGAATTTAAAAGCCGATAATTTAGCAGAGGCTTTGATCACTGCAGTAAAAGCGTGACTTGAAGGCCATATACAGGAAGAGATCATGCGGTGGTAAAAGAAGATGGAGTGCAGAGGGAAGTGGAATTTGGTGGAGGAATTAATGAGGGAACTGAAGAGGAAAGAGTCGGGGTTAGGGATTGAGAAAAAGAGTTGGCGGGTGTAGAGAATTGAGCCGGCGGTGCAGGAGAGGGTGAGAAGTTTGGTGAGGAGAGAGAGGGAATGGTGTGAGCCGGAGACTGTGAGGTGGGCGTGGACTTGTTGCAAATGTTTAAGACGTGGGCCAGCTCGAAGGAGGAGGAGTAACTGATAGTTGTTATGATGGTGGAGGAGGTGTTTGGTTGCCATGGGAGGTTGTTATTGTTACTCAGGAAGCCAACTGAAGAGGAGACATGGAAATTGTGGTGGTGATTAATATTTGTTTGTTTCACACAGTTATTATTATTCCCTCGCTTCCATAATACGAGTCTCTTTCTAGTAAAATAAATGAATAAATAAATACATTATTTCAACAAAAAGGAGCCATATTTTAATTAAAATACATAAAGTAAACAAAACCAACATTTATAACGCATATTCTTGAATTACTGATCGATGACCCCAAAAAAGTAAACAAAACCAAGAAGAATGGATCATGAAGATCTCAACTCTTGAATGAGGTGTATTGGTGGAAACCAAGTAAATTATGACAGCCGCTAATAAGCTTCTACAATTTGCCTTCACTTTCTCTGGGAAAACAGTTGCACTTGCCATATTAGATCAGGATATGTCTGCAAAACATGGTTCCATAAAGGAAGTAATTCAAACTTTCCTGAAATATCCATATCTTGGAATGCAATGATCTCCGGGCCTAGTTCAGTTATATGATTCTTTTTTTGGGTACATATTTCAGTTATATGATTCCAACCTACAAACCTGTTTCAAACAAAGAACACTATGCATTTTGGTAGTTGTCTAATGTGTTATGTAGAAAGGGACAATTCAATAAAGCAGAGAATATAATAACTCAGATGCTATATGAGCCCAATGAGATAGTAACATCATAGTTCTGAACTAATGTAAAATTCACAAGAATCAAGACCTTGCTAAAAAAGATGCAGACAAAATCTGCAACATGTACTCGAGACGCTGCTGCTGATAATGTCAACATGTTCAACATCCATGCAGCAGCAAGCCAGTGGCACAGTGTAGGAAAGGCTAAGAAGGCAATGAGGGAGCGACAAGTTAAACCATGTCATTGATAAACCAAATGATTGGATTTGGGGATCTCCCCTCAAGTGAGTTTCTTGAATAAACTTGATGCTAAAATGGTAACACTACTGCTGTATTAATCTCGTTGACTGCCAAGAAAAAGAATAACATAAGGAATGACAATGCATAAAGTTTGTGTTGCATAAATTCTTAGATAAAGGTGTTCATCTCCAATTCTCAGTACATAGCTTCCAATAACTTGAAAAAATGAACAGCTATCATTCATACACACATTTTCTATAAGCATATAATGCACACACATCTATATATTTCTCTGCTGCAGAATGAAGCCAAAAGTTTAAAAACATGATCAATATTCTTAGCATACACAGCCTGTTAAGCAGCAACAAACATGTAAGAATTTAGATAAACTAAGAGTAATGACAAGAAGTGGTGTCATAATTTCGTCCCAAAATCCATTTTGCATCAGTTATTACTCATCACTAAAAACAATTGAAAATTCATCCAATAAACAACTAAATAATTAAATTTGAAAATTTTTCATATTATTTCTTATAGAAAATGACATAAATCAGTAAAATTGTGCAGAACCAATTCTAATCCTCACTTGACACTCCTGACATAAAGTAGTTCTTAAAGTACGAAGTTAATAGTAGTATAACATTAACAACCATTAACAAAACAAAAAAATGCTTAACATATATTTGCACCAACTATGCTTAAAAAGATGCAACCTTATCGCTTAAGGACCAATCACTTTAATTATTACTAAGTCCATTTGTGCTCAACTCTTGTAACATACTCCTTTTGTCCTCATTATCAAAAATATCATAGAGCCCTTCTTTAAGGTTTAAAGTATTGGACTATATTGTTCAACTTCCTCTTGGGATATCCTCATTTAATCCGATCATGGAATTAACAACCCAACCAGATAAGGTAGAATTTCAAACCCTCTAGAGCCCTTTTTTTCTTTTTTGTATAATAATTAATTTTCATTCCATGTTGATCTTGTTTACTCAAATACCTTGAAATAATTGGAAGTCCAGAGTTTGATATGTTCTATGTGTTTCACCGTTATCTAACCAATAGAGAGAAAATTACAGATTTTTTTGTACTTAAATAATTATTTAAGGTAGGGTATAAAGTTGAGAAATTTAAGCTTATGAAGCAGAAAATTGGGATATTCTTTTTATTTGTTAAAATGTTTGTTAAAATGAGGTATTTTTGATCTGAGGTTGTTCAAAAGGTAATCATTTTGGAGATAGGGTAACTAAGAAGTTAATGTGTTGAGTGGTAACTAGGATAATTTCCGTGAGTTTTCAAGTTTTTAATATTTTCTGCAGGGTAGAGAGATTAGGGTACTAATTTTGCATAACATTTATGCATAGTCTTATAATTTCAAGTCGGTGTGAAAAAATTTTGGTTAGGATGCTCAAAAGAACTTCATTTTGAGCATTCAAACGAATTGTAAAATCCCAAATGTTTGTTTTATTTTATTTTGGTTCAAATGATGGTCTTAGCATCAAATAAATATATGCGAGTTTTGCAGATTTAGAAAATGCAAAAGGTCAAGCTCCAATGCTTGCCAATGCAGCGCCTATATTCTTGGGAACTTTGGGCATGAAGTTGGGATTTTTGAAAGTGAATGATAAGGTATCTCTATCAAGTACTTTAACTTTAGGAGCAACATACATTCTGCTTGTCCAAAGGAGTTTGAGACGGTGAGAAATACTAGATTAATGGACTTTGAGGGGGGGGGGGGACTATACAAGAAAATGAAAGGGATATGAAGGGTTCTCAACTTACTAGATCAATGGACTTTGGGAGTTGAATTAGACAAAAAAATGGAAGGGATATGGGGGATTCTAAATTTACTAGATCAATGGACTTTGGGAGGGTAATTACAATACAAGTAAATGGAAGGGATATGGGGGGTTCTCAATTTACAAGATCAACAAACTTTGGGAGGGGAATTACACAAGAACATGGAAGGGATATGGGGTGGGGGCTTGGGGGGGGGGGGTTCCTCAACTTACTAGATCAATGGACTTTGTGAGGGGAATTATACAAGAAAATGGAAGGGATATGGGGGCCGGGTTCTCAACTTTCTGGGTATAATATTGAGAAAGATGCTGATATTGTCCATGTAAAGCTGATTCGGAATAATGCTTTTGTTATTGTGACAGACTCTAAGAGCAACAAAAAAATTAGGGCTTCCTCGGGATGTTTGTCCACTAAAGTTTCTCGACATGCTGCTGAAGCAACTGCATGCAGAACATGTTGGGCGACTTGCTAAGAATATGTGATTGAAATCATTTGTGGTAAAAGTGAACAGGTGACGCCGGACGGGATAGCGATTATCCTATGGGCTGGTATTCAATTGAATTCACAAATAAAGGAACAAGAGATTCACCAAAAACACAAAAAAATCTCTTTAATGTGTATAATATATTTTATCAAAGTCAAAGTCTATCTAATTTAACCCACAAGTCGGGTTTATATAGCTTAGCAAACTTTATCCCCAAGTCACTCTAGAATATTCCTAGAGATATGGAAATAAAAAAGAAATAAAAAAAATCCTCCTAGGGATGTGAAAAAGATCCTAACAAACTTCCTAAAAATATGGAAATAAAATCTTTAACAAGTAACAACTTATTATAAAAGATTTACTACCTAAATAAAATACTATTACTATAAAGAACTAAATAATAATAATAATAATAATAATAATAATAATAATAATAATAATAAAGTCCATCGACTTCCAAAATTATGACACCTCTTCGGGAGAAGTTCTCCACACCCGAAGTCATGACGCCATCCGAAGCCGAACCCTGACCCCGAAGACATGAACCGAACGCCCGACCCCGAAGTCAATCGATACCGTTGCGCTGATCTCTTAGCTTTTGGTCCTTTAACATCATCATTGTACTATCCGACCATTCAAGATCTTCGCCCAGAAATCCTCCTACATCAGTCTCTCCGTGTTGGAAAGAACTCGTCCTCGAGTTCGACACAGATAGAATGGAAACTGTACGAGAATAGGCTTTGGCAACTGAAATATTTTCCTTTTGATTCGATCCTGGGACAAGATATATCTGCTGTTGAATGTCCCTCATCGCCGATAGTCCTGATGGAAGCTTTTCGGGCAATTCCTATACATCGGCTGACACTTCAGTGCTTTCAGCTGTCGAACCGCTCCCACAAAGAAGTAGGACACACACCACACCTTCACGATCGGTCTCCGTTAGTAATCTAGTCATGGATAACAGGTTCGGACTCCCGACTGCTCGAGTCGAACTGGCCTCTTCTCACCGAGACGCTAGTACAACCTTATTTCTTTTAAAACGAAGGGAATTCGTATTCTTCCGACCATCATGAATGACTCTTTGGTCATATTGCCAAGGTTGACCCAACAACAGATGGCATGCGTCCATTGCCACCACTTCACGTACGCTTTATCAAAATATTTATTGCCGATGGAAAAAGACACTAAACACTTTTTATCCACTCTTACTTCATTGCCTTTTTTTAGCCACGACAACTTGTAAGGTTTAGGATGATGACCCATTTTCAATTACAATTTCTTGACAGCCTCTTCGGACACTATGTTCTCACAATTGCCACCATCAATGATTAACTTGCAGACTTTATTTGCTATAGTGCAAGTTGTTTGAAAGATATTGGTTCTCAACCAATCCTCTTCGGAATCACCTTTATGATTTGGTAGACTTTTGCGAACGATCAGGGTCTCCTGGCTATTTTCATACGATCCATTCTCCTCTTCGTTGCCATCATCATATTCGTCATACTCAGGTTCTCCATAAGGTTCTCCTTCATCTTCATTTTCGTCATAGATTTCTTTTTCATCTTCATATTCCTCATAAATTTCTTCATCATCTACATATTCGTCATATATTTTCTCTTCATCTGCATATTCGTCATTTACTGGTTCTTCATATTCATCTACTTCTTCCTCAACCATCTGTTCTTCATCAAAATCGGAATTAAAAATTATAAAATTCCTCATCACGATTAAGGTGCGAGAAATATTTCGGGACTTCCTCGGTTGGATACTATCCACGAGAATAATACTCTTCCTCGTCATAATCAAGGTGTGAGACTTCCTCAGCCGAAAACTGTCCACAATAGTGATCAAGGTGCGAGACTTCATCCTTCAGAACATGTCCACGTCGACCCCGAGTCAGCGCCTTGAGACCCCTGGTTAACTCTACAACCTGTCTCTGTAAATTCTCAATCATCTCGTCTTGAATGTTACGATCATGGTGCAGGACTTCCTCAGCCGGAATCTGCCATCTATGACCACGACCACCAGCCATTAAAATCGATGAGTCTATTACTAGAAAGATACTTGAGATTTGATACCAACTGACGCTGGGCGAGATAACGATTATCCTACGGGTTGGTATTTAATTGAATTCATAAATAAAGGAACAAGAGATTCACCAAAAGCACAGAGAAATCTCTTTAATGTGTATAATATAATTTATCAAAATCAAAGCCTATCTAATTCAACCCACAAGTCGGGTTTATATAGCTTAAAAAATTTATCCCCAAGTCACTCTAGAATATTCCTAGAGATATGAAAAATAAAAAAGAAATAAAAATCCTCCTAGGGATGTGAAAAAGATTCTAACAAACTTTCTAAAGATATGAAGAAGATATCCTAACAAACTTCTTAAAAATACGAAAATAAAATCTTTAACAAGTAACAACTTATTATAAAAGATTTACTACTTAAATAAAATACTATTACTATAAAGAACTAAATAATAATAATAATAATAATAATAATAATAATAATAAATGTGACGCCCCAAAATAGGTATACACAACCCATTCTGAGTCGCCAAATACGAGGTACAAAATTCAAATATAAACTAAATTATAGTGAAGACTACTACAACCACCATTTCAGACCGTCACTCAATTCCTTGACTAGTCCCAGCTATATTCTTATTTTCTGAAGAGAACAATGAAAGCAAACGGTGAGTTCAACTAGCCAAGTAAAGAATATTATAACTAAGATAATGCAGAATAAATTATCGTTAGCCTTCAACAGTGTAAAACTGATAGAATACAATGGACAACAAGTTTAACTGCAGCGGAACAAATAATCCATTAGAAGAGTCAAGTAGAGCATGATATCTATCTTCTATGATTTAAAAGTTTATCACCAATATTTTATCTCTGTAACACATCTCAATAAATAATCCACATCACCGAATTATCTATGCACTACGGGCCAAGGATATTCGTTAGTACTTCTTATGCTCAAAGTTTACATTTTTGGTTTGTTACTTCTCAATTTGTATTCTCAAAACACCGTAGAAATTGCATTTCTGTCCTAAAAAAATGAAAGATACTGCTTCAAGTGAGCATTCCCCTGCTCTCCATTTCCTCAGTTTAGTATTTAGTACTCCCTATTTTTTCTTCTCACCTTAATGTTTCTGGTAGTTTTAAGAAACCCACCCCCCCCCTCCAACCCCCCCCCCCCCAAAAAAAAACCAAAGAATAAACAAAATTCATATTTGAATGTTCCTTATCAACACAATTTTTTTATCATCATGAACAAGTAATCCATATAAAAGAAGAATAGATACAGCAGTTTAGCCTAGTGTAAAATATTTCCGAACACATGGTATAAATTGTTGTAGATCAAGTTCAACATGCATAGTAACAATTCTGCAGTTTACAACACCACATTTATTAAACAGCTTAGCCAATCTAGGTATACCCGCATACAAATACATAAGAATGAATCCAGCTGTTGTTAAATAAATCACTCTCTATATATATGGTAAAGTCCATAGTTTTTAAAATTAATAATTAATCATACAGATTTAAAATTTAAAATTTGAAAAAATCTGTATTTGATAATATAGTATGTAATAGGGAAACTCTCTATACATATCAAATTATATATTAACGTGGCATGCCCCGGTAAAAAAGAAAAAAAATACTTACAATTTTTTTGGGATTATCAAATAATTTTTTTTTTTGATATTTTCACAAATAAGACTGTTAATTTCACAAAATAATCCCTCACATGACAACATGGAAAGACCCCATCAGTCATACTAGTTTGTTAGGTTTTTATATTTTTTAATACCTATAGGCCTTTATGTACATGAGTTTGTTCACTTTATATAGGCTTAGTCTTCGCATTATTTAGCAATTTATAATCTTTTCGTCATTTTATGTCACTGTATTTTGACATACAATATTAATTTATACATATAATTATCATTATATTATGTTAAATTTATATTAACCTTTTATATTTTATATTGTATACCAAATTCCCACTACTTATAATTTTTGTGTTGACATGAGAGTGGGCACCATTTATTATTTATGTGAGAAAGAACTTAAGGAATTTTCACTTTTACTTGTCAAAAAAATCAATTTACTACAAAATTAAACAAGATTAAATAAAAATCTTTTCATTTTGTAGTATATATTAAGAAATTAAAGCAAATTAAGAAAATAAACTATTAAGAAAATAAAACAAGTATACCATTTCAAAAACGAATTCACAAGTAAAATATCATATTTCTACATAATTTCTCTCACACGAGTCAGGGACACATTTATAGACGGTTATGTGTTTGCATGTGTTTGGTAACTCTTCAAAAGCAATTTTAGATTTGGGCTCAACAACACTTTTAGTTGAAGTAGAAAATTTGTGCTTTTGACTGGAAGCACTTTTGGTAAAAGCACAAATTACAAAATTATTCTTATTAATATTTTTTAAAGCCCTTTTATAATTATGTGGCAAAATACAATTTTAACTCTCTTATAAAAATAATTTTGTCAAAAGTACTACACTTAAAAGTACTTCATATCACCACACCACTAGGCACAACTCTGCTAAATGGACACTTCATATTCACTTTTGATTATGAAAATATAAATGACGTGAATTTTAAACTAATAGAAGAGGTTGTTAATTTTTTTTAATCTCGAAGTTTATATTCTTAATACCCAAATTTATAAATTTCGTAAATTCATAAAATATCAAGTATAGTAGTAAATTATAAATTAAAGTAAGTATAAGTGTGTGAGATATTTGAATTGAGAATACTATTGGAGTTTAAGATATTGTGTGCTGAGTATAATCATGAGTACTTTTGTCTAAATAATAACAGGAAAGGGAAACCTTATGTTGAATAAATTATAGTAAGTGTGTGAGATATTTGAATTGAGAATACGATTGGAGTTAGGATATTGTGTGCTAAGTATAATCATGAGTACTTTTGTCTAAATAATAACAAGAAAGGGAAACCTTATATTGAATAAATGAGGGGATCCAAATAAATTGGCACCAAGTGCTTTGTGTTTGTTTTACTTCTTCAAGTTTTCTTCTGTAATTCTACCATAATTATTTATTATTTTCACCTAAAAAAACAGGGGTATTTCTGGCATGAGAAATAAAAAGGGGGCAGAAACCCTAGAAAATAATGTGTTATATAAAGGAGAGAAGTAGGTACCTAAACCCTCATTCTCTAATATACGGCGCTGCTAAAGTTATTGAGATGGCAGGAGGAGGAGAAGGAGATGAGGAGGAAGACGAAGGTGGGAATCATGATGACTTGTTCATCAACAAATGAAATAATTCAATCGGATTGGTAATTCACCAAAAGGTGAGTTTCTGTCATTCCTTCTTTATATTTTCAAATAGAAATGCTGAATTTGAATTAAAATCCAAGCATTCAAAAATTCTTTTTTCGATTCAATCAAAAAACAATTTGGTTCATAACATACCCTTTATGGATTTGATTTATATATTAACACAACCACAAACACACAATTTTTAGGGATTTTGTTTTTGGCTTCTGTTATATATATGGTGGCAAAGGGTGGGGTGCATAAATTTATTTATTTTGATTGGTGAATTGTGTAAAAGGAAAAAATAATAGTAAAACCTAGAAACTTGAGACAAAAATATTTAACTGATATACCGATCTTAGCAAATTGACAAGACTCTGCAACTATAGGTTTTGTATAGTTGCTATTCAAAACTATATAAGATATATCTTAGCTAAGGCTTGTCATAAAGATAGGTTTCAGAAATTTAATTATTAAAATTTTATTCCAAATCTATAAGATATATCATACTTAATTAAAGAGTCATATCTCCTCCAACAAGAGTTATGGTTAAGAAAGTGTTAAGAACTCCCAGAGGAATCAAGTGCAAATCAAGGCTAAGATCAGTATATCTAGTTGCCAAGTCTTGTCATAAAGATAGGTTTTGTATAGCAACCATATCTATTTTGATCAGGATATCCTCATTAATTTATTGAGAGCCATTGTTTTAATACTTTTGTATAGTAAAACTTTGGAAAGAGAACAAGTCGAGCATAAACATATATGTTACTCCTTTCGTACTACAAAAAAGTTTAATTTGTCATATTTTTTTCCCAAATTAAGCAATGTAGGGATGTAGGGATGTCGGGATGTTGGGAGTTGACAAATTAAAAAACCTGATTTTCTTGAGATAGCAAAAACATAACTTAGGAAGGTCAAACAATGATGCGGGTGAGAATAGATGAAGAAAAGAATCATATGAGAAGTTGTCTTTACATTATATTATGATAGCTAGATCATATAAAAAAAGGCATGTCTCAGCAACACGTCTATCCATATCTTCTTAAAAAACTCATTTATTTCATGTAGTTATTTAAACTTTTTTTTTACATTCTTAGCAGCATGTCTATCCATATCTTTTTAAAAAGGTCATTTATTTCATGTAGAAGTCTACATTATCTCTCTCTCCATAAATTTACTAGCTCTTCTCCTTTTTAAAATCTCTTTCCTTCTCTCCTTTTCTTTATGGAAGTTTGAAACCAAAATAATCTATTCATTTTGGAAAAGTTAAAAATGGCTCCACATCTTTTGTTGTTTAATTTTAATTTTAATTTTTTTACTTTCCCCAAGTTTTCTTTATAAAAAGCTATCTATGCCACATGAATTCTTAAGCGAGGGAAAAAAAGGAGGCAAAATTTCACTAAGGCAATAATTAGAGATATTTGAATGTTTTTCCAAGTGACGAGGAAAATCCAAACAACAACAATCAAGAATTTTTTAGGAATAATTTTTGTTTGAATTAATAGATAAAAATTCTGGATGAGAATTTTCATCACATGTTTGTGGAAAAATTCCGGAAAATGTTGATGTTAATTCCGACAGAGACATTTTATCACAAGTTAATAGTGAAACACTTCTCCATTGATCTAAGAATTAGAGAATTCTGATGTAACTGAATTCTATGGAGATATAGGTGCAGATTGTTCCTGTTTCTTTTTTCCCATGCAAGCACCATATATGTTATTGCTTTAATTTGTGGAGTATTGTTTCTCTCTCTTTTGCAATGTTTTTTCCCTTTAGAGAGATGAAGAGAGAGAACCATTTATCTAATTATTATGCATTCCTGGTAGGATAAATGTGGTTTTTGATTATATGCAATCCTTGTCTTTTCCTAGTTTTCTTTCTTTTCCAGTAAATTAAGTATTTGGTGCTTATGTAGTTGTTTAACTCTTGATTGTTGCAAAGGCCATGATTTCAGCAAATCCGGATTTGGCCCACGCACTGTAATCATTTGCGATCAGGTACTTAGCAGTTTCATAATTTTACAAGTGTTCTCAAGTTTCAAGTGCTTATTGATCATACAAAATTGCGTTCATGTTGTTTATAGTGTGAGAAGGAATATCATGTCGGCTGTTTAAAGGAACAGAAAATGGACGACTTAAAGGTGTGCAAGATAGGGTTTCAAACTCATCAAGGAGGTCTGCAATATAGGGTTCCACCGACACCAGTTGGTAGTCATCAGCGAGCATCCCACATGGCAAGAATCTGGTAGCTGCTAGTGAACCAGCATGAGTATATCTAGTCGCCAAGTCTTGTCATAAAGATGGGTTTTGTATAGCAACTATATCTATTTTGATCAGGATATCCTCATTAATTTATTGAGAGCCATTGTTTTAATACTTTTCTATAGTAAAACTTTGGTAAGAGAACAAGTCGAGCATAAACATATATGTTACTCCTTTCGTACTGCAAAAAAGTTTAATTTGTCATATTTTTTTTCCCAAATTAAGCGATGTAGGGATGTAGGGATGTAGGGATGATGGGAGTTGACAAATTAAAAAACCCGATTTTCTTGAGATAGCAAAAACATCACTTAGGAAGGTCAAACAATGATGCCGGTGAGAATAGATGAAGAAAAGAATTATATGAGAAGTTGTCTTTATATTATATTATGATAGCTAGATCATATAAAAAAAGACATGTTTCAGCAACACGTCTATCCATATCTTCTTAAAAAACTCATTTATTTCACGTAGTTATTTAAACTTCTTTTTTACATTCTTAGCGGTATATATGTCTATCCATATCTTCTTAAAAAACTCATTTATTTCACGTAGAAGTCTACATCATCTCTCTCTCCATAAATTTAGTAGCTCTTCTCCTTTTTAAAATCTCTTTCCTTCTCTCCTTTTCTTTATGGAAGTTTGAAACCAAAATAATCTTTTCATTTTGGAAAAGTTAAAAATGGCTCCACATCTTTTGTTGTTTGGCCCACTCACTGTAATCATTTGTGATCAGGTACTTGGCAATTTCATAATTTTACAAGTGTTCTCAAGTTTAAGTGCTTATTGATTATACAAAATTGCGTTCATGTTGTTTATAGTGTGAGAAGGAATATCATGTCGGCTGTTTAAAGGAACAGAAAATGGACGACTTAAAGGTGTGCAAGATAGGGTTTCAAACTCATCAAGGAGGTCTGCAAAATAGGGTTCCACCGACACCCGTTGGTGGTCATCAGCGAGCATCCCACATGGCAAGAATCTGGTAGCTGCTAGTGAACCAGCATGAGTATTCCCGGTGGAAACTTCAACAAATAAGTATAATGTATTCTTACAAAATGAAATAGCATTCACTCTGCTTTGCAAAATCCTGTAGGTGCTAGTGAACCAGCATGAGTATTCCCAATGGAAACTCAAGCAAATAAGTACAATGTATTCTTCTTTAATTTAATTTTGTATATATGATTTTAACTATTCGAGTGCTATGGTAATATTTAACTATTTGAAGATAATTAATGTTGAACATATATGTACTTATTTGTCTAACAGTACTTTGTTTGTTTCTATTGAATTATATACATGTTAGTCAATTAATAAAAAGATTTAAAGTAGTTAAAAAAAATTATATTATAGGTGATATTTGCAACGGACTTTCCATCATTTGCGGCAGACACATCCATCACATTGAGTATTTTTGTTCTTTTGACCCAAACAGCCTTTCCATCGCTCATAAGCTTATTTGTGACAGATTTTTCATTTGCGTATGCTCTTTTTCTAGTAGTGTTTTTGCATGGCCCATACTAATGTAATTTGTCAAGAATAATTGCATGTTCTGTTACTTTTTGAAGAACCAACATGTGTTGTGAAATAGGTAAACAAGTGTGGTATTTCTTAGTGAACGTTTTCTTCAAACAACAAAGGGCAAAGATTGAGGAGAATTTTAAGGGATTCAAAGGCATATATGTAATGATCTAGCAGCCATACACAAACCCGTTGATGAGGATAACAAGGTGATAACATTCACTATGGGACTTTAGCTCAAATTTCGAACTTTTAGAACAGAAAACTAGTGATAATCCAAATTTTCAAAAAATATTAAAATTAGAATTAAACAAATAAAATTCTTATTAAATGATATGTTAAGTCAGATTGTATTGCATAAGCGAGTATGAACTATGCAATATGTGATTTTGTGTATAATAAATATATTAGTATTATATATATTTATTATATGTAAGAAATTGTAGGAGCAATTTATTACAAGAAATAAGATGGGTAAGATTAAAATAATTTATAATATTAAATTATTTTTAATATGGTAAATTGGTGGCATTAAATATATTTAATGTATAACCACCATTTTATTAAAGAAATCATGTATTATATTATTGGATGTAATGTATGTATGTTTTTAATATAGTAAGTATATTATTATATTTATTACAGTTAAATTGTTGAAAACAATTTATAGAATGGAAAAGAAAATAATTAGTTTAAGTATACAAGAATTATTGTATACTTTAAATAAAGGATATTAAAATAAATTCTAGAGTTGAATTGGTTTAATAAAGAGAAGATATTATTTTAATTATAATATCTTATTTATTGAATAAATTTCAATTTATAAGGTAAATATATTAAGTTATATTTACTATAGGAAAATTAATTGATATAAGCAACTTGTAATATAAGAAAATAAATTTATTGTTTATTTTATATATGTGATATGGATACATGTCTATTGGATGAGATAATTGTAAGGTGATAAATGTATATTTATTTTGTATATATATATATTTATTATGCGAGAGAATAAAATTGTTGAGAACAATTTGCGTAATGAATTAAAGGAGGCGGTTTAAGTATATTATAGGGTCCTTAACACTAATATACAACAATTAGAAAGTATTTACAAAAATAAAATATGCACAACATAATTACAAAAATAACGCAACATAATATTACGTTGCTAAAATTAGGGATCATTATCTCCCTACAATTAGGGATCATTATCATTATCTCCCTGCACATCAGTTATCAACTTTCATAATTCTAACTAACCGCATCTAAATTCAAGCAACTGAACAAAACATGTAACTTTGATATTAGAAAAACAGATCAACGATGTATCTACCGGAGAAGACGAAATCTCTTGTCGCGACGAAACTCTGAGATCGGAGAAGAACATAAAAGATCGACAGCAACTTCAAGATCTGTAACTAGAAACTTACTGCACTGATTGTTGATCGTATTGCACTGATTGTTGATTCGTTACAAATCACCATGACTGAGGTATTTGAGTTTCCAATTTATATGCATAGTATTACCCCGTGTTTACTACGTATTCATCTATTGGTTACCTTTCTCAAATTTTTCGCTCTTTAAATGGTCACAAAGTCAAAATAATGAATGTTTTGAATGCAAACTGCATTTGAAAATATGTTTTATATTCTGGTTACTAAATACATATAAATTGGTTACTATTTATTATTGATTTAGTTACTGTATAATGTTTATTTGCTTGCTTTATAATTTTAAAGTTTATTCTACTGATGTTTGTTATATTAATGATTACTTATTAAATACATTGGTTACCTTCCTGCAACTGTTAGTTACTGTCTATTCTGAATTTGGTTAGTATATAATGCTGACTTGGTTACTGTGTAACATTGCAATGGTTACTGCATAATATTACCCCAGTTCATGTTCTGGTTACTAACATTATGTAGTTTGGTTACCGTCTAACATTGAGTTGGTTACTTTACAGACCATAAGCGTACAACAACCAAAAACATACTAAAAGGTTGCTTCATCTGATATACTGGTCGGTGGAATATCGTTTATAATCTGAAATTTGATTGACAATATTGTTGTGTATTATACAGTTGAATGATTGACAATGCAAAATGAATTTAAAAATATGTTTTATATTCTGGTTACTAAATACATATAAATTGGTTACTGTTTTTTATTGATTTGGTTGCTATATAATGTTTATTTGTTTGCTTTATAATTTTAAAGTTTATTCTACTGATGTTTTTTATATTAATGATTACTTATTAAATACATTGGTTACCTTCCTGCAACTGTTGGTTACTGTCTAATCTGAATTTGGTTAGTATATAATGCTGACTTGGTTACTGTGTAAAATTGGAATGGTTACTGCATAATATTACCCCAGTTCATTTTCTGGTAATTAACATTATGTAGTTTGGTTACCGTCTAACATTAAGTTGGTTACTTTACAGACCATAAGCGTACAGTAACCAAAAACATACTAAAAGGTTGCTTCATCTAATATACTGGTCGGTGGAATATCGCTTATAATCTGAAATTTGATCGACAATGTTGTTGTGTATTATACAGTTGAATGATTAACAATGCAAAATGAATTTGAAAATATGTTTAATGTTCTGGTTACTAAATACATATAAATTGGTTACTGTTTTTTTTTTTGATTGGGTTGCTGTATAATGTTTATTTGCTTGCTTTATAATTTTAAAGTTTATTCTACTGATATTTTTTATATTAATGATTACTTATTAAATACATTGGTTACCTTCCTGCAACTGTTGGTTACTGTCTAATCTGAATTTGGTTAGTATATAATGCTGACTTGGTTACTTTGTAAAATTACAATGGTTACTGCATAATATTACCCCAGTTCATGTTCTGGTTACTAACATTATGTAGTTTGGTTACTGTCTAACATTGAGTTGTTTACTTTACATACCATAAGCTAACAGTAACCAAAAACATACTAAAAGGTTGGTTATTGTCTAATATGTATTTAGATACTGTAAGGTGTTTATTTGGTTACTATATAATGTTATTGTGTCTTATAATTATTTCTTTTAATCTGATTATATATATTGGTTGTTGTATATTATTTAATTGGTTATTGTATAATGTTTATTTGGTTGTTGAATAATATTAATGTACACGTGTACTGATGTTTTTTACAGTTATGGAAAGATTTGATCCAGTGGCAATTTGGTAATTTCATTCAAGTTTGGAGTGCCAGATTTTGGCGTTTTCGGAGCCTAATTTCATTGGAAACTGGCCAACGATCAAAAGTCTCGTGAACTGCATGGTTTTTTGGTCAAATTCCATCATTTAGGCCTTCAAAATTGCATGTAAAATTTTGGTTTATGTTCTGGTTACTAAGATTATGTAGTTTGGTTACTGTCTAATATTGATTTGGTTACTTTACAATGTTTATTCAGTTGTCAGACAATGGAGATGATTCTAGTTGTGTGCTTTATTTCAACGGAACATAAACAAAAAGTGTGTAAATATATAATTGTTTACTGTTAGTAACCATTAACCACATTGTTTATAACATTTTTGATGGTGTAAAATAACCAAAATTGTTATTGATTAATATTTTGATTTTTGATTCCATCATGAGTTGCCAATATAAAGTAAACATATACATTAAACAATTGGTAACTGTTCTGAAATATTTTTATGTAAATTTGGTTACCCATCTAAAATAAATTTTTTACCTCTATATTCATATTTAGTTACCAACTGTACCACCAACTGGACCATTTCTAAATAACTTTTATAACTACATAATTTAAAAGTATCCATGAGCTAGATAAATGGGAACCCTCACATGTACATTAAGCACATGATAAATGTTCTAATATAAGTTTTTAATTATTTGGTTACTAACAAAAACAAAAATGGTTACCCTTATATGCAGGTTTGAATACCAACTGCACCTCTCGAACTATTTTTATTTTAATATGAGATCTATAAGTGACCATCATATATATAAATGGAAACTCTTAATTGGAGTTTCTTATTCTATCATGATGACAGGGTATAAATAAAACATATACATTTAACATTTTATAACAGTCCTGATAAAATTTATAATTATCTGGTTACTAACAAAAACAAAAATGGTTACTATATATGTAGGTTTGGATACCAACTTAACATTTCAACTAAAATAACTGATGGATACTGTTCTGAACCAATTTTATATAAATTTGGTTACTCACAAAAAATAAAATGGTTACCTCTACATGCAGATTTAAATACCAATTGTATAATTTCCAGATAATTTTTATGAGTATGTAATTTATAAGTATACATCAAGTAGATAAATAAGACACTCTCACATGTACATTTAACACTTGATGTTTGTCCTGATACAAGCTTGTAATTATCTGGTTACTAATAACAGTAACTATAATGAAACATAATAAAACAGTAACCACATAACTATATGATAGTAACCAGGACAGTTTTTAATGGTAACCAAAACAGAAACATCATGTAATGAAACCTAGTTTAGGCAATCCATGTATACTAAACAATTACATATTAACCAGAATAAAAAATAAAAGTAACCAAAATCTCACATTGAGGGCACAATAATAGTAGCCAAACCATAAGATAACAGTAACCAAAACATAATAAAAAAGTAACCAAATAGTTATATGAAAGTAACCATAACATGTTTTAATAATGATAACCAAAATAGAAACAACCTGTATATCCAACCCAGTTTAGGCAACCCATGTATACTCTCACATATATATTTAACACTTGAATTATGTCCTGATACAAGTTTGTAACTATCTGGTTACTACCAATAAATACAATGGTTACCCTTCTATGCATATTTGGTTATCAACTGCACCTTTCAAATAATGTATCAGACACAACTTAGAAGTAACAAATACGAACCAACAAACAATGTCAAATCACTGATAATATAATCAAATATGTAATCTCATATACAAAAGTTCCAATAAACATTACAGACTCACCCAAACTAACAAACAATGTTAAATGGTTATGAATATTCAACAAAAACCAAAGTATGAAACACAATTCGGAAGGACAGTACAACGACAACCAGAACTAATTAAAATTTGGTACAAATCTTCGTGAAAATTCTCTGAAGTTGTGAAAAAGCCAATTACGGTGGCGCATCTCGTCTGGAATGAAATCTCTAGTTCCTTTGTGAGGATTAACGTCAATTTTTTGTAGGAGTTGAGATACTGTGGTGTTGCGATGGCAGCGGAGGAGGAGGATGATAATTGGCTTCGAAAGGAGATAGAGAAGTAGTAAAGGCGGAGAGAGAGAGGTAGTAAGGGCGGAGAGAGAGAGAGAGAGACCGAACGAGAAGGGAGTCTTTCAGGAAGATGAAAACTAATTTGTCATGTCAGCCCATTAATATTAATCCCTTAAATTAAGGAATTTTAATTGTATTAGTATTGTAAATATATATGATGAAGTGCCATATTTTTGTAATTATTTTATGGATATATGATTTTTGTAATTACTTTTAAAAATGTACTATAATATGTAATTGTTCCTATATTATATTTATATATACTCTACCCAAGGATATTGGAATAAATTTTTATATGAATTATTTTAAGAAAGAAAAGATAATATATTAAGAAAGTCAATAAATTCTTAATTGAATTTACGTTAATAAGGTAAGGATAGTATATTTATTATAACATCTTGGGTATGTAAACAAGTGTATTTGCATAAGAAATTACGTGTAGCATAATTATTTTGTAATTATAAAATAAATATGTAAGTAATTATTTAAAATCCAAAATGAGTGAATTAGAAACCCTAATTAAATAATTAGGGTAAGTTAAAAGGTATTGGACTCGTGCTATTTTTCATGACTCAAGTGATTTAATTAGAGAGCCCAAATGAATTATTGGAGTGACAAAAATTGTAGCCCAAATAAATGGGATTTTCTAAAGGCTAAATAACCTAAATAAGTTAATTAAATAAATCAAAATTTGGGCCTTTCTAGGGGAGCTTCACCGGCAAGATAAGGGAGAGAAATAAGCATGTGATTAATTCATGTTACAAGATTTGTCTCAACCATTCCCAAGACATGTGTCTCTCTATTATCAAAGCCTTAATACTTTTATTAGATTACAAGCAAACTAAGATATTAGAGAGGGAGAAAAGTAAAAGAAAGGAGAACTTCTCTCATTTTTTTCACTTCCTTTGTCTGACCATAATAGAGAGGAAGAGAGAGAAAAGGGCTGCCATTAAGGGAGAGGAAGAAGGGAAGGAGTTTTGAGTCCCATGCCACCACTTTATCTTTTACCTTGGAAGAAGAAGAAGAAGAAGAAGAAAAGCTTTAAAGGTATAAAAATAAAACCCTAAACATTTAATTTATGTATTTTATTTTGATAGTTTGATGAAATAAAGATCTAAGGTTTCTAAACATAAAAACCATAGATCTACATGTTTTATGGTGTTTTATTTATGGATCTAACTATTTTGAGTATTAAAAGTTTGATCACAAGAAAGAAAAGAGAAGCTAATGGACTGCTGCCCCTAAATAGAAAATCCGGGGTTAGTTAGATGTTCCAAAAAATTCTAGACTTTTGGTATGTTATAGTACACTGAATAAGCTTTCCATAACCTCTGGAACGGACTAATTCTGACCTCGTACCAAAGACTTATGACCATTCAAAGTAGTCATGCAAAATTGTCCAGCGAATTCGAGTCAGTACCCTTCCACGAAATTTATGGTCTGATATGTTCGGAATTTGGAAAAATGTCAGTAGGTTAAAGTTGTAGTCCTAGAAGTTAGCTTCGGGTGGACTGAAGAATCACTAAAAAATGTTTTCAAACGAGAGAGTTATGACATTTTAAAGTAGCCGCGTCGAAACTGGAAAACAAATTCAGTGCAGTCCCCTTGCACAAAATTTTTGGACTGATGTGTTAGGAATTTGGAAAAAAGTCAGTAGATAAAAGTTGTAGTCCCGGAAGTTAGCTTCGTGTGGGCTCAAGAATCGCTCAAAAATGTTTTAAAATGAGAAAGTTATGCCTATTTTAGCGAGAGAGGGTGAAGTTAGGGGGGAAATGAAAACTGTTGTGAACGTACACTTTTGGCGAATTATTTGGAGTGCTTAATGAACCCGAAATGAGGGTTTCATATTTTTTAAAAATAGTCTCATGTAATACGAAAAACATATCCAAAATTGGAATCAATCCGATTAACGAGCAAAGCATAAGAAATTCGCAAAGTAGCTAGTTTGATAAGTAGGCAACAGAGAAGCGGCATCAGCGCGCACGCGCGCTGGGCGTGCGATGCCTCGCTGCTGGGCTGCTGCCTGTCATGCTTTTTGCTTGATGTTTTGATTGGTTTTCATGATCCGTTTTCGCGGAGTGAAATTTTTCTAAAATATTATGCCATGAGGTCTATAACATGCCCAACATTTTGCTGTTATATGACATATAATTTGAGAATTAAAAATGAGCAAAGGAGCATGTCAGAACTCGTAAACGAGTGAACATCGAGCGTCGTCGCGTCTAGCGATTTTGACATTCGACGTTCCGAATTGCGCGTTCTGGTGAAATAATAAGTCATAATAAATCTAATGAAGTCCTTCGGGGCGAGAATTGTGTAGTCCCGTAGTTGTCTAAGTTCATATAGAATAATCACTCGACTACTAGGGAAAGTGATTACATACCTTGGCAAAATAGTCATTTCATCCCAAGAACTGAAATTCATTCAACAGCGGCGACGGGTAAGATTGACCTACCCGATGATGGGAATGAAAGAAGGGCAACTTGACTATAAATGATATTTTATGCCGGAAAACTTCCTTTCAGGCATAAATAAAGTAATAAAAATATGAAATAAAAACAAATTTACATATTTAAGTAAAAAAAAAACTAAGGTTGCCTATAAAATTGTTTTGTGCTGCAACAAAAGACTAGAAACCTTTAAAAAATTTGTATTAACCATAAAAATGATATTTTGAGGTTTCCAGGGTTCGAAATGAGGTTTTTAAGCTGAGAATTATGTAACAAAATATTATATATATATATATATATATATATATATATATATATATATATATAGCAAAAATGTGAATATTTGTAAAATGAAAAATAAAGTGAATGTGTTAGCGGAATGAAATGTTTATATATGAGACAATAGTTCGAGTGGACTCGTGAATGAACAAAATGATATAAAAAAATTATTCAAATTAAAGAAATAATATAGTAAATTAAGTTTTACTATAAAAGCTATGTATTAGCTGTTTAAACCCCGAATTTGCGAGTAAAGGTAAAAGATATTTCTGAAATAGAATATAAATGGTTTAAGCTTCAAGATGTAAAATATTTACATCTTAAAATGTGTGAGACCTTTATTATTTATATTAAGAAGTGATTTGATTATTAGTAAATGATTAAAATATTATTAAATGATTAATAATATTAGTAAGGGATTATAATATTATTCCATGATTAATAATAGTTGAAAGTGACCAAGATATTATTAAATGATTAATAATAAGAAGTGAATTAAAATATTTAAATGATTAATAATATTAGACGAGAGTTTTAAGATGATGATAAAGTGATTGAATTATTATTATCAAATGACGATAATAATATTGATGGTTTAAGGTGTTATTTAATATGTGATTATGTAGCTAAATGTTAGAGGAATTATTGTATGATATAATATGCTGATTGAAAGATCAATATGATAAATGATAAGTCTTTCATAAGAGATTAAATTAGATTGCATAACAGTAATCGATGGTCAAGACAAGTTTTTCTAACTCAAACTCGAGTTATTATATTTCAAGCATGCTAGCAGATTAATTACTGACAATTAATATTCCACATCTATGATTATTGATTCGCACTTAGTGCATGTTTCATATGTTCATCAGGTATAAAAGGCTGATCACCTTGATTACCATAAGGTTCAAATAAATTTGTTGTAACGCCCCTAAATTCGGGTAATTGTTACCTCAGACTTGGTGTATTACTATACAACCTTCATATGAATATTTATAAACTTTATTCACAAAATAATGAATACAACCCCGCTTTGATACCAATTAATACATTAATTCTTTCCATTTCTAGAATCTACAACCTTTACAACCTGGTATTACACTTTTAAATCATATTGATTTAAATTATACAGTTTCAAATTATAAATAATGTGTTTCACTTGAATATATTGGGTTTTAGGTATCCATGAACTCACAACTAGGCTTAACTATTCTTCTATACAATGTTCTTTAACTATACAATTACAGTATGTGTTGACTTGTTAATATTCTAACCTTATTGTTTTGATGATGACTTAAGTTTTTGTACTAAATTGTTTATTGTGAAATTTCAGGAAGTTAATTAAAGGATTGTTGATCAAAGGCTTTGAAAACTTTTGTGTACTAAGAAATTAATGTAAGGTCATTGCAAATATTTAATTTTTCAATTCAAGAATCCAAAAGATTCACTTAGGAAGAGCTTTTTGTAACGTGATAAAAATCATAAAGTTCATAAACTTTGTTTCTGAAAAGGTTTCAATAGAAATTTATCTGCAAACCGACATATGTTACGGGCATATAGGTGGTCAGCCTATTTACACCCTGTGTTGATCGATATTAGAGCAATATGTTACTCAGCCAAAAAGTTTTATTTTCAAAAAAATTCGGTTTCGAACAATTTCAACACGCCTACTTTGAAACATCATAACTTGCTCGTCTGATATCGGAATGAGCTCGTTCTTGCGTCTATTTCTTCTTTGTAACAAATTCTTCAAATCCCCCAAACAGAATATTTTTTAGAATTCTCTAACTTCTCGAGAAATGGGCTCAAAACTCCCTCGTGAGTTACTTTTTCACTGAAATGACGCTTTTATTGTCGAATTTTCTAAACTTCGTAACTTGCTCATCCGAAGTCGGATTGATGTAAGACCCCAAATTATTAATAAATAAAATTTAATTCCTCTATTTATTATTTTGAAATAGTAAGAGTTGATTTGATTAATGTGGTTAGTTATGGGTAAAATGCTCAAATATTTCAAATAAGCAAGTGGTCCTAAAATATTCATTGTTATCGGAGAATATTTGTTTGGTTGTGGAATATTCTTGTTGTCGGGAAATATTCGTACGACGGCGCAGCCTTGTGTGGGCCCCATAACAGAAAGCGATTGGATGAAGAAAACGACAAAAACAAGTTGTTTATAAATAACGGCGTAGTTGTTACTGTTAATACTGTTGGAATACTCGGTGGTTAAAACACAGTAATACGCATTGTTGCACAGTAGCACACGGTATTGCACCAATTATTGATTCTTACGTAAGAAGGCACTACTCAATAATTGTTACAGTAATTACTGTTCAATATTTTATTTTATTGATTCAATAATTGCTACGTTGATATTTTATATTACTGTTATTTTAATAATGGTCACTACACAGTATTTTCTATTATCGGAGCAATAATTCATATTATCTGAATAATATTATTAATTAGCATTATTGGCAATGTCTAGAAAGTTCTGTCTAAGGAGAGGTTTGGTCATCTAATTGCGCGCTAGTAAGGAGAGATCCTTATTGGAAAGCCCCCTCTTTCCTGGGAACTGTCTGGTTGTCAGTAATGTGATTCTGTAATATTATTTGTAAATAATTAATTATTGATTTATATGGTGAGGAAAATATTGATATTATGTGGATATAGATGGAGAAAATTTTTTAAATATGACAATTGTTGTAAATTAATATTTTATCTTTTTCTGATAAAATAATTTATTTAAATATATTATTTTAATAATATATTAATGGTGATATTTTTACAATGAATGTGGGATATATGAATAAATGAGGAGGACGAGTATTTTTGTTGGATAAAATGTTTAACACATATTTTGTGTGTTAGTGGACACAATTCTTGACCGAAAATTTATTATAGACTGTAAAATCGCCCGTTTGTGGATTTCGATCAATTTCTGTTTAGAATTTGGAAAAACTTTATTCTGCAATGTTGTAGAGAATTGAATTTCCTATAAAAAGTTGCGAGATTCGAATTTTCTGACAAAAGGGCTATTTATTATGAATTATTGAAGTTCTGAAGTTCAGAAATAATTGATTTTTGGAAGTTTTAATTATTATTTTAAAGAAAAACGTTTTTTTTTGCAAATTAGTGGGCTCAACATGTGATAAGAATGGGCTGAATTCAGATCTTCTAAGGTGGGCTTGACAATTTTGTAAATATAATATTATTATATTTAATTTTCTGCTTTGGTGTTTTAAGCATTTTCCTATAAATATGGTGCTTAGGTTAGAATTGAAAATCACACCAGAAACTGAAATCTTCTCTCTCTTTCTCTCTCTATATTAGT
This sequence comes from Panax notoginseng, assembly GCA_016801055.1. NCBI lineage: Eukaryota > Viridiplantae > Streptophyta > Magnoliopsida > Apiales > Araliaceae > Panax > Panax notoginseng. The sequence goes on along the minus strand of CM029019.1, from coordinate 20,372,085 downwards.
GAGCGTATTCTTGTGAGTATTCTAATACTTTGAGTATTGCTATACGGTGCAAGTTCAAGTCATAGCCTATATCCGGTGTTTCAACTAGAAGTACTGTTTTTACGAGGTAAGGGATGTTATTTTATTCGAAAATGATATTATTCTTCAATATCATTATGCCGAAATATTGGTTGGAGTTTTTATCAAATTTATAACTTTTTCATGTCGGGATTACTATTCACGAGTTACTATTCATCGAAAAATGAAATTTTCTTCTTTTCGTCCAAAATATCTATTCTGGATACTAGCTTTGATTGTATCCATGTTTTGATCATTCTTGAATTTTACTCTACTATGATTATTTATGAGGTATTTTTGGACATGGAATAGCTGAAATACGAATCCTTAGTATTTGTTATTTTGTTTCACTGGATTCGTTTTCTTTAAAATATTTTTCATCATCCTCAGTCCTCAATGATGATGTTACTAAATATCTTTGGCCTGTAGTGCAAAGATGAATGATTTCTGATGAATATCTTTGGCCCGTAGTGCAAAGATGAACAGGTGTTGAGATGAACATGACCAACTGATGAATATCTTTGGCCTGTAGTACAAAGATGACTATTTGATTCAAGATATTTATTGATTGATGTTACAGGGATAAAATATTGATGATGGACTTTTAAATTCATAGATAATCGTAGATTTCATTCTCTACGTAACTCTTCTATGAATTATTATTTTTCGCTGCGAATATTGATTTAAAAGTTGTTGTCTATTGTATTCTATTAGATTTTTCCCTGTTGAAGACTAAGGATAATTTGTTGTATATTATCTTAGTCATAATATTCTTTACTGGGCTAGTTGAGCTCACCCTTTTCCTTGTTGTTCCATTTTTCTTCTCAGGAGGCGAGAATGTAGCGAGTACGAGTTGGGGTGTGGAATGATGGTTCTAGAGAATTGTTTAGTAGTCCTCACCAGTTTTGTAAAATAATGTGTCAATAATTGTGATAAGAATTTATTTGCGTGTGGATATTGTCTAGATGGCAATATCTGTACTTAAACTCGCAGTTTATATGTTGTAATAATAAAGTTGTAGTTATTTTCTGTACCATGTATTTGGCGACTCAGAATGGGTTGGATGGATTGGACCTATTTTGGGGGCGTCACAGTTGGTATCAGAGCTTAGGGATATGATCTCTGGCGGAGATCGGAGAATAGAACTAGGAGGGGAGAGACGAGTAAATCCTTCGCTAGTATGTCCTACCTAAGCTTATTTGTTGGTCGGTCATAATATAGGGATATTATGTGATATGTTAATTTATTAAATTAACCCTTGTTTTATGGCAGTATTTAAGAATGTCGACTGAGAATGTTAACAGTGGAGTAAATGAGACGGTGGAGATGCCTATACTCACCAACGAGGAGAACGTGCAACAGGCTGGCAATGTTCCTCCTGTGAACAACACCAATGAGCAGATGATGAACGATGGGATGTTTAGAAGTTTTTTGCAATTTATGCAAAACCAAACGAGGGAGACTCGTGTTCAAAATACAGGAGGAAATGATAGAAATTCACGGTTTGTCACGGCCAAGAAGTTCAAGGAGTTGGGACCACCAGAATTTAAGGGAAAGTCGGATCCGATCATGACGGAAATGTGGGTTAAGCAAATTACCAAGATATTCGATGTCTTGGGATGCACGGAGGAACAGAAGGTTCCATTCGCCACATTTATGTTCCGTGGCGAGGCAGACAACTGGTGGGAGTCTGTGAAGCGTACCCAGCCTGCCGCACTCAGCATGTCTTGGGAGACATTTCAGAAACTTTTCAACGAAAAATACTTTCCTGAAAGTATTCGTCATATGAAGGAGGTAGAGTTTATTAGACTGGAGCAAAACAACATGACGGTGTCTCAGTACGAGGCGAAGTTTGCAGAGTTGTCCAGGTTTGCACCTCATTTGGTGGAGAATGAGGAACGTATGACGCGGATGTTTCTGAGAGGTTTGAAACCCGACATACGTCAATATCTCATTTCTCATAAATTTTCTCTCTATTCAGATGTTGTCAACAGGGCTCAATTATTAGAGCGAGATAACGAGTACGGTCAACCGAGGGACCACAACCAGGATCATACCGGTGACAGCAGTCATCAGAATAACGACAACCAGCGGAGAAAGAAGAATACAGACAAGAGCGGCAACCACTCTGGTGGTAATCATGGCCATGAAAATAGAAGAAGCGAGTCGGGAGGAGATTTTAAAAGGAGGAGATTCAACAATGACAATACGAAGACGTCAGCACCAGCTGGTTCCAAGGGAGGAGAGCGACCATCGGTCATATGCTATAAGTGCGAAAAAGAAGGACATATCAGCCCGAAATGCCCACAACAGTTTAAGGTATGTTATAACTGTGAAAAGGAAGAACATATAGCTCGAGATTGTACTGTAGCGAAACCAAGTCCAACGGGGGTGGTGACTCAAAAAGTTGTTCCAGAAAAGTCAAAGTCAACGGTTCCTGGAAGAACGTTTTTCGTGACTGGTCAGAATGCGAGGAACCCGAACGAAGTTAGCACGGGTTAGTTAATTATAAATTTTTACGAAGTCTATACCTTATTAGATACCGGTTCTACCCATTCATTTATTTCTCCTGCTTGTGCTCAACGTTTAAACTTGACTCCGGAGAAGTTAGATTTTGACCTATCTGTGAAAACTCTGTTAGGAGAAACTTTCGTTATATCCACTATTTATAAATCTTGTTTGATCCAAGTTGGCACCATCACATTACCTGTTGACCTTATCTCTTTAAATATACTTGATTTTGATGTGATTTTAGGAATTGATTGGTTAACTACTCATCATGCCAAAATTGATTGTTTTCGATCGTAAGGTTGTTAGTTTTCATATTCCTAAGCAACCTGTTATTCGAATTCAAGAAACCAAACCATTGAAGTCAAACTCTTTCATATCAAGCCGTAAAGTCATTCGTTTATTGAAAAACGGATGTCAAGCTTTCTTAGCTATGTTATGGACTTGAACAAAAATACGTCAGATTTGAATGATATTTCTATTATTAGTAAAATTTTTAACGTATTTCCTGAAGAATTTCTTGGCTTACTCCCAGAGCGTGATATTGAATTTTGTATCGACTTTGAACCCGGTACAAAACCCATTTCTAAAAACTCATATCGAATGGCTCCTATTGAACTTCAGGAGTTAAAAACCCAACTATAGAAGTTGATAACCGAGCCTCTATCTGGTGACTTCCTTTGTGGAATGCATTGAAGCCAGACTCTCCGTAGGGGATGCCATATTCGTATGGTAGTAAACTGATAGGTGCCATTGTGAGGTGCTATCCAAGATTGGGATATGAGTCACAGTTGAGAGCAACCTAAGTCAGTAATCGAAATACGTAGCTTTCTAGGCTTAGCTGGTTATTATCAGAGATTCGTGTAAGAATTTTCTCGAATTGCTACCCCGTTAACTCAGCTGACTCGAAAAGATATCAAATTCGTATGGAGCGAGGAATGCAAGAAGAGTTTTCAAGAGCTTAAGAGGAGACTCATTTCGGCACCTGTTTTGACCATACCATCTGGTTCGGATGGATTTGTTATCTACAACGATGCTTCAGGCAAAGGGCTAGGATGTGTTCTCATGCAACGTGGGAAAGTTATAGCCTATGCCTCGCGACAACTTAAAAAATATGAGAGGAATTATCCTACTCATGATCTAGAGTTGGCAGCAGTCGTTTTCGCGCTAAAGATCTGGAGGCATTATCTATATGGGGAGAAAGTGGAGATATATTCAGACCATAAAAGCCTCAAATATTTCTTCACTCAAAAAGAACTCAACATGCGGCAACGACGTTGAATCGAGCTGTTGAAAGATTACGACCACACTATTCAATACCATCCTGGAAAAGCAAACGTGGTAGCTGACACGTTGAGTAGAAGATCATATGCAGGAATAAGTGCGATGATGTCAAGTATACGCATAGAACCAACTTTGATCGATAAAGTTAAAGTTGCTCAGGCCACAGACCCGGAGCTAATGCGTATGAAGAAGAAAGTGCAAGAAGGTGCTATTCTAGAAGCAAGAATCGATGAAGAAGGAATATTTTGAGTCCACTCCAGACTTTGTGTTCCTAACGATTCTGATTTGAAGTACAAGATCATGATGGAAACACACAATACAACATTTGCAATCCATCTTGGAAGTACTAAAATGTATCGTGATCTTCGACATACATTTTGGTGGAATAATATGAAGAGAGAGATTGCAAAGTTTATCTCGAGGTGTTTAACTTGTCAACGTGTAAAGGCGAAACATCAAGTGCCAAAGGGTCCATTGCAACCACTTGAGATTCCGAAATGGAAGTGGGAACACATTACCATAGATTTCGTTACGGGTCTTCCCACGGTTTCTCAAGGCATAAATGCTATTTGGGTTATTGTTGATAGATTAACCAAGTCTGCTCATTTCTTGCCGATACGGGAGACTTATTTCCTTGAACGTCTTGCTAGTATGTACGTGAATGAGATTGTGAGGTTGCATGGCATGCCAGTATCCATAGTTTCGGATCGTGATCCAAGATTCACTTCAAGATTTTGGGTAAGCTTGCAAAAAGCTATGGGCACGGATTTACGATTTAGTTCGGCTTACCATCCTCAAACGGACGGGCAATCAGAGAGGACTATTCAAACTCTTAAAGATCTATTAAGACTCTGTGTCCTAGACTTCAAAGGCAGTTGGGATAAGTATTTACCATTGGTGGAATTCTCCTACAACAACAGTTATTAGGCAAGTATAGGTGTGGCTCCATTTGAAGCATTATATGGACGAAAGTGTCGCTCTCCAATATGTTGGGATGAGGTGGGAGAAGCAACATTGTTGGGACCCGAGTTGGTATGTATGACTACGAAAAAGATCCAAACGATTCGACAACGTATACAAACGGCACAGGATCGACAAAAGAGTTATGCGGATCTTCATTGAAAGGACGTGGAATTTGACATTGGGGATCATGTATTGTTGCGTGTGGCTCCATGGAAAGGAGTTACAAGATTTGGGAAGAGAGGAAAGCTCAATCCACGATTTATTGGTCCATTTTAGATTCTTGACCGAGTAGGAAATGTGGCCTATAGACTCGCGTTACCTCCAAGTATGTCTCGTGTTCATAATGTTTTTCATATATTTGTGCTTCGTAAATATGTGAAAGACCCGAACTACGTCATTGAGTTAGAACCGGACGAGATAGCCGAAGACTTAACGTACGAGGAGGTACCTGTCAATATTTTGGATAGAAAGGAGCATGTCCTACGCACGAAGGTCATACCACAAGTTAAAGTTTTATGGAGAAACCATGCTATTGAGGAAATGACCTGGGAGTTGGAAACGGAAATGAAAGCGAGGTATCCTCATCTTTTTGAAACACCAGGTACGTACGTCAATTTCAAGGACGAAATTTCATAAGGAGGGGAGGTTGTAAGACCCCAAATTATTAATAAATGAAATTTAATTCCTCTATTTATTATTTTGAAATAGTAAGGGTTGATTTGATTAATGTGGTTAGTTATGGGTAAAACGCGTAAATATTTCAAATAAGCAAGTGGTCCTAAAATATTCATTGTTGTCGGGGAATATTTGTTTGGTCGTGGAATATTCTTATTGTCGGGGAATATTCGTACGACGGCGCAGCCTTGTGTGAGCCCCATAACGGAAAGCGATTGGATGAAGAAAATGACAAAAACAAGTTATTTATAAATAACGGCGTAGTTGTTACTGTTAATACTGTTGGAATACCCGGTGGTTAAAACACAATAATACGCGTTGTTGCACAGTAGCACACGGTATTGCACCAATTATTGATTCTTACGTAAGAAGGCACTACTCAATAATTGTTACAGTAATTACTGTTCAATATTTTATTTTATTGATTCAATAATTGCTACGTTGATATTTTATATTACTGTTGTTTTAATAATTGTCACTACACAATATTTTCTATTATCGGAGCAATAATTCATATTATCTGAATAATATTATTAGATAACATTATTGGCAATATCTAGAAAGTTCTGTCTAAGGAGAGGTTTGGTCATCTAATTACGCGCTAGTAAGGAGAGATCCTTATTAGAAAGCCCCCTCTTTCCTAGGAACTGCCTGGTTGTCAGTAATGTGATTCTGTAATATTATTTGTGAATAATTAATTATTAATTTATATGGTGAGGAAAATATTGATATTATGTGGATATAGATGGAGAAAAATTTTTAAATATGACAATTATTGTAAATTAATATTTTATCTTTTTTTGATAAAATAATTCATTTAAATATATTATTTTAATAATATATTAATGGTGATATTTTTACAATGAATGTGGGATATATGAATAAATGAGGAGGAAGGGTATTTTTGTTGGATCAAATGTTTAACACATATTTTGTGTGTTGGTGGACACAATTCTTGACCGAAAATTTATTATAGACTGTAAAATCGTCCGTTTGTGAATTTCGATCAATTTCTGTTTGGAATTTGAAAAAACTTTCTTCTGAAATGTTGTAGAGAATTGAATTTCCTATAAAAAGTCGCGAGATTCGAATTTTCTGACAAAAGGGCTATTTATTATGAATTATTGAAGTTCTGAAGTTTCGAAATAATTGATTTTTGGAAGTTTTAATTATTATTTTAAAGAAAAACATTTTTTTGCAAATTAGTGGGCTCAACATGTGATAAGAATGGGCTAAATTCAGATATTCTAAGGTGGGCTTGATAATTTTGTAAATATAATATTATTATATTTAATTTTCTGCTTTGGTGTTCTAAGCATTTTCCTATAAATAGGGTGCTTATGTTAGAATTAAAAATCACACCAGAAACTGAAATCTTCTCTCTCTTTCTCTCTCTATATTAGTGAGCGTATTCTTGTGAGTATTCTAATACTTTGAGTATTGCTATACGGTGCAAGTTCAAGTCATAGCCTATATCTGGTGTTTCAACTAGAAGTACTATTTTTACGAGGTAAGGATGTTATTTTATTTGAAAATGATATTATTCTTCAATATCATTATGCGAAAATATTGGTTGGAGTTTTTATCAAATTTAGAACTTTTTCATGTCGGGGTTACTATTCACGAGTTACTTTCACGAGTAACTATTCACCAAAAAATGAAATTTTCTTCTTTTCGTCCAAAATATCTATTCTAGATACTAGCTTTGATTGTATCCATGTTTTGATCATTCTTGAATTTTACTCCACTATAATTATTTATGAGGTATTTTTGGACATGAAATAGCTGAAATACGAATCCTTAATATTTATTCTTTTGTTTCACTGGATTCGTTTTCTTTAAAATATTTTTCATCATCCTCAGTCCTAACTGATGATATTACTGAACATCTTTAGTCTGTAGTGCAAAGATGAATGATTTCTGATGAATATCTTTGGCCCGTAGTGCAAAGATGAACAGGTGTTGAGATGAACATGACCAACTGATGAATATCTTTGGCCTGTAGTACAAAGATGACTATTTGATTCAAGATATTTATTGATTGATGTTACAGGGATAAAATGTTGATGATTGACTTTTAAATTCATAGATAATCGTAGATTTTATTCTCTACGTAACTCTTCTATGAATTATTATTTTCCGCTGCGAATATTGATTTAAACGTTGTTGTCTATTGTATTCTATTAGATTTTTCCCTGTTGAAGACTAAGGATAATTTGTTGTATATTATCTTAGTCATAATATTCTTTACTGGGCTAGTTGAGCTCACCCTTTTCCTTGTTGTTTCATTTTTCTTCTCAGGAGGCGAGAATGTAGCGAGTATGAGTCGGGATGTGGAATGATGGTTCTAGAGAGTTGTTTAGTAGTCCTCACCATTTTTGTAAAATAATGTGTCAATAATTGTGATGAGGATTTATTTGCATGTGGATATTGTCTAGATGGCAATATCTGTACTTAAACTCGCAGTTTATATGTTGTAATAATAAAGTTGTAGTTATTTTCTGTACCATGTATTTGGCGACTTAGAATGGGTTGGATGGATTGAACCTATTTTGGGGGCGTCACAATTGAGATCGTTCTCGAGCCCACGACTCACGTTTTCACCCAACTACAATTATCCTGGAAAGAAATAATTTTCCAGAAGCGTTAACTACCCATACACTTGGCTCCTAAAGGGTACCAAGCTAGGGTTTTTCATGTTTGACACCTTTTTATGAAAAAATTCGCAATAACTTCATTATAGCGTATTTTTCCTTCGTTCCACTTGGAAATTTTCCATAACTTCCTTGTCTAATAATTGCTTAAGAAAAATTTGGTTCATCAGCCAATCTGTAAGACCTGTATGAGTTTTCTACCACATTTAACGTAGTAGAAGTAGAAACTGAAACTTTGGGATTAATAAGTTGTACATAAGAAAACTACACTTACACGAATTAAAATATAGCTAAAATGTCGTTAAAATAAGAAGAAAGATATACTAAGAAGAAAATTAAACAAGATTAAATAAAAATCTTTTCATTTTGTAGTATATTAAGAAATTAAAGCAAATTAAGCAAATAAAACAAGTATAACATTTCAAAAACGAATTGATATTTTCAAAAGTGAAATTTGATATTTCCAGATAATCTCCTTCACGAATCTAGGACACATTTGAGCTTTTAGGTGGAATTAAAAACGATTATGTGTTTTTGTTTGGTAACTCCTCAAAAACGCTTTTAGATTTGGGTTCAAGAACACCTTTAGTTGAAGTAGAAAATTTGTGCATTTGACTTGAAGCACTTTTGGTAAAAGCACAAATTACAAAATAATTCTTATTAATATATTTTAAAGAACTTTTATAACTATACGGCAAATTACTATTTTAACTTTCTTATAAAAATAATTTTGTAAAAAGTACGACACTTAAAAGTACTTCGTATAACCACACCACTCCACACAGCTCCGCTAAATGGGCCCTTACTATTCATGTAAGTATAGTAGTAAAGTAAGTATAAGTGTGTGAAGATATTTGAATTGAGAATACTATTGGACTTAGGATATTGTGTGCTAAGTATAATCATGAGAACTTTTGTCTAAATAATAACAAGAAAGGGAAGCCTTACATTGAATAAATGAGGGGGGGGGGGGGGGATCCAAATAAATTGGCCCCAAGTGCTTTGTGTTTGTTTTAATTCTTCAGGTTTTCTTCTGTATATTCTACCATAATTATTTATTATTTTCACCTAAAAAAACAGGGGTATTTCTGGCATGAGAAATAAAAGGGGGAAGAAACCCTAGAAAATAATGTGTTATATAAAGGAGAGAAGTAGGTACCTAAACCCTCATTCTCTAATATACGGCGCTGCTAAAGTTATTGAGATGGCAGGAGGAGGAGAAGGAGATGAGGAGGAAGACGAAGGTGGGAATCATGATGACTTGTTCATCAACCAATGAAATAATTCAATCGGATTGGTAATTCACCAAAAGGTGAGTTTCTGTGATTCCTTCTTTATATTTTCAAATAGAAATGCTGAATTTGAATTAAAATCCAAGCATTCAAAAATTCTGTTTTTCGATTCAATCAAAAAACAATTTGGTTCATAACATACCCTTTATGGATTTGTTTTATTAACACAACCACAAACACACAATTTTTAGGGATTTTGTTTTTGGCTTCTGTTATATATATGGTGGCAAAGGGTGGGGTGCATAAATTTATTTATTTTGATTGGTGAATTGTGTAAAAGGAAAAAATAATAGTAAAACCTAGAAACTTGAGACAAAAATATTTAACTCATATACCGATCTTAGCAAATTGATAAGACTCTGCAACTATAGGTTTTGTATAGTTGCTATTCAAAACTATATAAGATATATCTTAGCTAAGGCTTGTCATAAAGATAGGTTTCAGAAATTTAATTATTAAAATTTTATTCCAAATCTATAAGATATATCATACTTAATTAAAGAGTCATATCTCCTCCAACAAGAGTTATGGTTAAGAAAGTGTTAAGAACTCCCAGAGGAATCAAGTGCAAATCAAGGCTAAGATCAGTATATCTAGTTGCCAAGTCTTGTCATAAAGATAGGTTTTGTATAGCAACCATATCTATTTTGATCAGGATATCCTCATTAATTTATTGAGAGCCATTGTTTTAATACTTTTGTATAGTAAAACTTTGGAAAGAGAACAAGTCGAGCATAAACATATATGTTACTCCTTTCGTACTACAAAAAAGTTTAATTTGTCATATTTTTTTCCCAAATTAAGCAATGTAGGGATGTAGGGATGTCGGGATGTTGGGAGTTGACAAATTAAAAAACCTGATTTTCTTGAGATAGCAAAAACATAACTTAGGAAGGTCAAACAATGATGCGGGTGAGAATAGATGAAGAAAAGAATCATATGAGAAGTTGTCTTTACATTATATTATGATAGCTAGATCATATAAAAAAAGGCATGTCTCAGCAACACGTCTATCCATATCTTCTTAAAAAACTCATTTATTTCATGTAGTTATTTAAACTTTTTTTTACATTCTTAGCAGCATGTCTATCCATATCTTTTTAAAAAGGTCATTTATTTCATGTAGAAGTCTACATTATCTCTCTCTCCATAAATTTACTAGCTCTTCTCCTTTTTAAAATCTCTTTCCTTCTCTCCTTTTCTTTATGGAAGTTTGAAACCAAAATAATCTTTTCATTTTGGAAAAGTTAAAAATGGCTCCACATCTTTTGTTGTTTAATTTTAATTTTTTTACTTTCCCCAAGTTTTCTTTATAAAAAGCTATCTATGCCACATGAATTCTTAAGCGAGGGAAAAAAAGGAGGCAAAATTTCACTAAGGCAATAATTAGAGATATATATTTGAATGTTTTTCCAAGTGACGAGGAAAGTCCAAACAACAACAATCAAGAATTTTTTAGGAATAATTTTGGTTTGAATTAATAGATAAAAATTCTGGATGAGAATTTTCATCACATGTTTGTGGAAAAATTCCGGAAAATGTTGATGTTAATTCCGACAGAGACATTTTATCACAAGTTAATAGTGAAACTCAACTAAGGTTTGAAATAAACACTTCTCCATTGATCGAAGAATTAGAGAATTCTGATGTAACTGAATTCTATGGAGATATAGGTGCAGATTGTTCCTGTTTCTTTTTCCCATGCAAGAACCATATATGTATTTGCTTTAATTTGTAGAGTATTGTTTCTCTCTTTTGCAATGTTTTTTCCCTTTAGAGAGATGAAGAGAGAGACCATTTATCAAATTATTATGCATTCCTGGTAGGATAAATGTGGTTTTTGATTATATGCAATCCTTGTCTTTTCCTAGTTTTCTTTCTTTCCCAGTAAATTAAGTATTTAGTGCTTATGTAGTTGTTTAACTCTTGATTGTTGCAAAGGCCATGATTTCAGTAAATCCGGATTTGGCCCACGCACTGTAATCATTTGCGATCAGGTACTTAGCAATTTCATAATTTTACAAGTGTTCTCAAGTTTCAAGTGCTTATTGATCATACAAAATTGCGTTCATGTTGTTTATAGTGTGAAAAGGAATATCATGTCGGCTGTTTAAAGGAACAGAAAATGGACGACTTAAAGGTGTGCAAGATAGGGTTTCAACTCATCAAGGAGGTCTGCAATATAGGGTTCCACCGACACCAGTTGGTGGTCATCAGCGAGCATCCCACATGGCAAGAATCTGGTAGCTGCTAGTGAACCAGCATGAGTATTCCCGGTGGAAACTTCAACAAATAAGTATAATGTATTGCCTTTGTAACAATACTTTGTTTTGTTTCTATTGAATTATATACATGTTAGTCAATTAATAATAAGATTTAATGTAAGTAAAAAAATTTATATTATATATAGGTGATATTTGTAACGGACTTTCCATCATTTGCGGCAGACACATCCATCACATCGAGTATTTTTGTTCTTTTGACCCAAACAGACTTTCCATCACATTGAGTATTTTTAAGCTTATTAAATTATTTTTAATATGGTAAATTTGTTGCATTAAATATACTTAATGTATAACCACCATTTTATTAAAAAAAATCATGTATTACATTATTGGATGTAATGTATGTATGTTTTTAATATAGTAAGTATATTATTATATTTATTACAGTTAAATTGTTGAAAACAATTTATAGAATGGAAAAGAAAATAATTAGTTTAAGTGTACAAGAATTATTGTATACTTTAAATACAGGATATTAAAATAAATTCTAGAGTTGAATTAGTTTAATAAAGAGAAAATATTATTTTAAATATAATATCTTATTTATTGAATAAATTTCCATTTATAAGGTAAATATATTAAGTTATATTTACTATAGGTAAATTAATTGATATAAGCAATTTATAATATATGAAAATAAATTTATTGTTTATTTTCTATGTGATATGGATACATGTCTATTGCATGAGATAATTGTAAGGTGATAAATGTATATTTATTTTGTATATATATATTTATTACGTGAGAGAATAAAATTGTTGGGAACAATTTGCGTAATGAATTATAGGAGGCGGTTTAAGTATATTATATTTATATATACTCTACCCAAGGATATTGGAATAAATTTTTATATGAATTATTTTAAGAAAGAAAAGATAATATATTAAGAAAGTCAATAAATTCTTAATTGAATTTACGTTAATAAGGTAAGGATATCATATTTATTATAACATCTTGGGTATGTAAACAAGTGTATTTGCATAAGAAATTACGTGTAGCATAATTATTTTGTGATTATAAAATAAATATGGAAGTAATTATTTAAAATCCAAAATGAGTGAATTAGAAACCCTAATTAAATAATTAGGGTAAGCTAAAATTTAGGTATTGGACTCGTGCTATTTTTCATGACCCAAGTGATTTAATTAGAGATCACAAATGAATTATTGGAGTGGCAAAAATTGTATCCCAAATAAATGGGATTTTCTAAAGGATAAATAACCTAAATAAGGTAATTAAATAAATCAAAATTTGAGGCTTTCTAGGGGAGCTTCACCGGCAAGATAAGCGGCAAGATAAGGGAGAGAAATAAGCATGTGATTAATTCATGTTACAAGATTTGTCTCAACCACTCCCAAGCCATGTGTCTCTCTTTTATCAAAGCCTTATACTTTTATTAGATTACAAGCAAACAAAGATATTAGAGAGAGATAGAGAGAGAGAGAGAAGTAAAAGAAAGGAGAACTTCTCTCATTTCTTTCACTTCATTTGTCCGACCATAATAGAGAGGAAGAGAGAGAAAAGGGCTGCCATTAAGGGAGAGGAAGAAGGGAAGGAGTTTTGAGTCCCATGCCACCACTTTATCTATTACCTTGGAAGAAGAAGAAAAGCTTTAAAGGTATAAAAATTAAACCCTAAACATTTAATTTATGTATTTTATTTTGATAGTTTGATGAAATAAAGATCAATGTTTCTAAACATAAAAACCTTAGAACTACATGTTTTATGGTGTTTTATATATGGATCTAACTATTTTGAGTATTAAAAGTTTGATCACAAGAAAGAAAAGAGAAGCAAATGGACTGCTGCCCCTAAATAGAAAAATCGGGGTTAGTTAGATATTCCAGAAAATTCTAAACTTTTGGTATGTTATAGTACACTGAATAAGCTTTCCATAAACTCCGGAACGGACTAATTCTAACCACGTAACAAAGACTTATGACCATTCAAAATAGTCGTGCAAAACTGTCCAGCGAATTCGGGTCAGTACCCTTCCACGAAATTTCTGGTCTGATATGTCCGGAATTTGGAAAAATGCCAGTAAGTGGAAGTTTTAGTCCTAGAAGTTAGCTTCAGGTGGACTTAAGAATCGCTAAAAATGTTTTAAAACGAGAGAGTTATGACATTTTAAAGTAGTCGCGTCGAAACTGGAAAACAAATTCGGTGCAGTCCTCTTGCACAAGATTTTTGGACTGATGTGTTAGGAATTTGGAAATAAGTCAGTAGATAAAAGTTGTAGTCCCGGAAGATAGCTTCGCGTGGGCTCAAGAATAGCTCAAAAATATTTAAAATGAGAAAGTTATGCCTATTTTAGCGAGAGAGGGTAAAGTTGGGGAAAAAATGAAAACTGTTGTGAACGTACACTTTTGGCGAATTATTTGGAGTGCTTAATGAACCCGAAATGGGGGTTTCATATTTTTAAAAAATAGTTCCAAAATTGGAATCAATCTGATTAACGAGCAAAGCATAAGAAATTCGCGAAGTAGCTAGTTTGATAAGTAGGCAACAGAGCAGCGGCATTAGCGTCCGCGCGCGCATATGGCGCCTCACTGCTGGGCAGCTGCCTGACATGCTTTTGGCTTGATGTTTTGATTGGTTTTCATGATCCGTTTTCGCGGTGTGAAATTTTTCTAAAATACTATGTCGTGAGGTCTATAACATGCCCAACATTTTGTTGTTATATGACTTATGATTTGAGAATTAATAATGAGCAAAGGAGCATGTCAGAACTCGTAAATGAGCGAACATCGAGCGTCGACGCGTCGAGCGATTTTGACATTCGACGTTCCGAATTGCGTTCTGGTGAAATAATAAGTCATAATAAATCTAATGAAGTCCTTCGGGGCGAGCATTGTGTAGTCCCGTAGTTGTCTAAGTTCAAATAGAATAATCACTCGACTACTAGGGAAAGTGATTACATACCTTGGCAGAATAGTCATTTCATCCCAAGAACTGGAATTCATTCAATAGTGGCGACGAGTAATGTAAGACCCCAAATTATTAATAAATAAAATTTAAATTTCCTCTATTTATTATTTTGAAATAGTAAGGGTTAAATTGATTAATGAGGTTAGTTATGGGTAAAATGCGCACATATTTCAAATAAGCAAGTGGTCATAAAATATTCATTGTTGTCGGGAAATATTCGTTTGGTCGTGGAATATTCTTGTTGTCGGGGAATATTCGTACGACGGCGCAGCCTTGTGTGGGCCCCACAATGGAAAGCGATTGGATGAAGAAAATGACAAAAATAAGTTGTTTATAAATAACGGCGTAGTTGTTACCGTTAATACTGTTGAAATACCTCGTGGCTAAAACACAGTAATACGCGTTGTTGCACAGTAGCACACGGTATTGCAGCAATTATTGATTTTTACGTAAGAAGGCATTACTCAATAATTGTTACAGTAATTACTGTTCAGTATTTTATTTTATTGATTCAATAATTGTTGCGTTGATATTTTATATTACTGTTGTTTTAATAATTGTCACTACACAGTATTTTCTATTATCGGAGCAATAATTCATATTATCTGAATAATATTATTAGATAACATTATTGGCAATGTCTAAAAAGTTCTGTCTAAAGAGAGGTTTGGTCATCAAATTACGCGCCAGTAAGGAGATATCCTTATTGGAAAGCCCCCTCTTTCCTGGTAACTGCCTGGTTGTTAGTAATGTGATTCTGTAATATTATTTGTGAATAATTAATTATTGATTTATATGATGAGGAAAATATTAATTTTATGTGGATATAGATGGATAAAATTTTTAAATGTGACAATTGTTAAAAATTAATATTTTATCTTTTTCTGATAAAATAATTTATTTAAATATATTATTTTAATAATATATTAATGGTGATATTTTTACAATTAATGTGGGATATATGAGTATATGAGGAGAAATAGTACTTTTGTTGCATTAAATGATTAACACATGTTTTGTGTGTCGGTGGACCCATTTCTTGACTGAAATATGATTATAGCCTATAAAATTGTCCGTTTGTGGATTTCGGTCAATTTTTGTTTGGAATTTGGAAAAACTTTCTTCTGCAAAGTTGTAGAGAATTGAATTTCCTATAAAAAATTGCGAGATTCGAATTTTCTGATAAAAGGGCTATTTATTGTGAATTATTGAAGTTTCGGTATATCGGGTGTGAATTGATTTTTGGAATTTAAATAATTTTTGTTAGAAAAACGTTTTTGTACTTTGGTGGCTCTCACTGGCACATGTTAATGGCTGAATTCAAGTATCTAGAGGTGGGCTTGAATATTTTGTAATTATATTATTATTATATTCAATTTTCTGCTTTGGTGTTCTAAGCATTTTCCTATAAATAGGGTGCTTAGCTTAGAATTGAAAATCACACCAGAAACTACAGATTTCTCTCTCTTTCTTTCTCTATATTAGTGAGCGTATTCTTGTGAGTATTTTAATACTTTGATTATTGCTATACGGTGTAAGTTCAAGTCATAGCCTATATCCGGTTTTTCAACTAGAAGTACTGTCTTTACGAGGTAAGGGATGTTATTTCTTCTTAAATGATATTATTTTCTTCAATATCATTATGCCGAAGTATTGGTTGAATTTTTTTATCAAATTTAGAACTTTTCATGTCGGGATTACTATTCATGAGTTACTATTCACGAGTTACTATTCACGAGTATTATTCACGAAGCATAATGATGTTTTTTGTGAAATTTCTATCTGTTGGTGTTGGAGTTACTATTCACGTATACGGCACTATTCACGTATACGCCACTATTCACGAATACGGTACTATTCACAGGAAAATGATTTTTCTTCTTTTTGTCCAAAATATCTATTCTGGATACTAGCTTTGATTGTATCCATGTTTTGATCATTCTTGAATTTTACTCCACCATGATTATTTATGAGGTATTTTTGGACATGGAATAGCTGAAATACGAATCCTTAATATTTACTCTTTTGTTTCACTGGATTCGTTTTTTTTAAAATATTTTTCATCATCCTCAGTCTTAAATGATGATATAACTGAATATCTTTGGCCTGTAGTGCAAAGATGAATGATTTCTGATGAATATCTTTGGCCCGTAGTGCAAAGATGAACAGGTGTTGAGATGAACATGACCAACTGATGAATATCTTTGGCCTGCAATATAAAGATGACTATTTGATTCAAGATATTTATTGATTGATGTTACAGGGATAAAATATTGATGATGGACTTTTAAATTCATAGATAATCGTAGATTTCATTCTCTACGTAACTCTTCTATGAATTATTATTTTTCGCTGCGAATATTGATTTAAAACTTGTTGTCTATTGTATTCTATTAAATTTTTCCCTGTTGAAGACTAACGATAATTTGTTCTGTATTATCTTAGTCATAATGTTCTTTACTGGGCTAGTTGAGCTCACCCTTTTCCTTGTTGTTCCATTTTTCTTCTCAGGAGGCGAGAATGTAGCGAGTACTAGTCGGGGTGTGGAATGATGGTTCAAGACAGTTGTTTTAGTAGTCCTCACTATTTTGTGAAATAGTGTATCAATAAGTATAATGAGGACTTAATTGAGTATGAATACTGTCTAGATGACAATATTTGTATTTAAAGTCACAGTATATGTGTTGTCGTATTTTGCACGACAATTGTAATAATAAAGTTGTAGTTATTTTCTGTACCATGTATTTGGCGACTCAGAATGGGTTGGATGGATTGGACCTATTTTGGGGGCGTCATAGTTGGTATCAGAGCTTAGGGATATGATCTCTAGCGGAGATCGGGGAATATAACTAGGAGGAGAGAGACGAGTAAATCCTTCGCTAGTGTGTCCTACCTAAGCTTATCTGTTGGTCGGTCATAATATAGGGGTATTATGTGATTTGTTAATTTGTTTAATTAACCCTTGTTTTATGACAGTATTTGAGAATGTCGACTGAGAAAGTTAACAGTTGAGTAAATGAAACTGTGGAGACGCCTATACTCACCAACGAGGAGAACGTGCAACAGGCTGGC
This sequence comes from Panax notoginseng, assembly GCA_016801055.1. Classification (NCBI taxonomy): domain Eukaryota; kingdom Viridiplantae; phylum Streptophyta; class Magnoliopsida; order Apiales; family Araliaceae; genus Panax; species Panax notoginseng. The sequence continues at coordinate 20,354,367 of CM029019.1, read as the reverse complement.
AATGTTCCTCCTGTGAACAACACCAATGAGCAGATGATGAACGATGAGATGTTTAGAAGCTTTTTGCAGTTCATCCAAAATCAGACAAAGGAGACTCGTGTTCAAAATACAGGAGGAAATGAGAGCAATTCACGGTTTGTCACGCCCAAGCAGTTCAAGGAGTTGGGACCACCAGAATTTAAGGGAAAGCCGGATCCGATCATGGAGGAAACGTGGGTCAAGCAAATTACCAAGATATTCGATGTCTTGTGATGCATGGAGGAACAAAAGGTTCCATTCGCCACCTTTATGTTCCGTGGCGAGGCAGACTACTGGTGGGAGTCTGTGAAACGGACCCAGCCTGCCGCACTCAGCATGTCTTGGGAAACGTTTCAGAAACTTTTCAACGAAAAATACTTTTCTGAAAGTATTCGCCATATGAAGGAGGTAGAGTTTATTAGACTGGAGCAGAATAACATGACGGTGTCCCAGTACGAGGCGAAATTTACAGAGTTGTCCAGGTTTGCACCTCATTTAGTGGAGAATGAGGAACGTATGACGCGGATGTTTCTGAGAGGTTTGAAACCCGGCATACGTCAATATCTCATTTCTCATAAATTTTCTCTCTATTCAGATGTTGTCAACAGGGCTCAATTATTAGAGCGAGATAACGAGTACGGTCAATCGAGGGACCACAACCAGGATCATACCGGTGACAGCAGTCATCAGAACAATGATAACCAGCGGAGAAAGAAGAATACGGACAAGAGCGGCAACCACTCTGGTGGTAATCATGGCCATGAAAATAGAAGAAGCAAGTCGGGAGGAGATTTTAAAAAGAGGATATTCAACAATGGCAATACGAAGACGTCAGCACCAGCAGCAACTGGTTCCAAGGGAGGAGAACGACCACGTGTCATATGCTATAAGTGCGAAAAAGAAGGACATATCAGCCCAAACTGCCCACAACAGTTTAAGGTATGTTATAACTGTGGAAAGGAAGGGCATATCGCTCGAGATTGCACTGTAGCGAAACCAAGTCCAACGGAGGTGGTGACTCAAAAAGTTATCCCAGAAAAGTCAAAGTCAACGGTTCCTGGAAGAGCGTTTTTCGTGACTGGTCAGAATGCGAGGAACCCGAACGAAGTTAGAACGGGTTAGTTAATTATAAATTTTTGCGAAGTCTATACCTTATTAGATACTGGTTCTACCCATTCATTTATCTCTCCTGCTTATACTCAACGTTTAAACTTGACTCCGGAGAAAATTAGACTTTGACTTATCTGTTGAAACTCCGTTAGGAGAAACTTTCGTTACATCCACTATTTATAAATCTTGTTTGATCCAAGTTGGCACCATCACATTACCTGTTGACCTTATCTCTTTAAAGATACTTGCTTTTGATGTGATTTTAAGAATTGATTGGTTAACTACTCATCATGCCAAAATTGATTATTTTCGTAAGGTTGTTAGTTTTCATATTCCTAAGCAACCTGTTATTCGAATTCAAGCAACCAAACCATTGAAGTCAAACTCTTTCATATCAAGCCGTAAAGTCATTCGTTTATTAAAAAACGGATGTCAAGCTTTCTTAGCCATGTCATGGACTTGAACAAAAATACGTCAGATTTGAATGATATTTCTGTTGTTAGTAAAATTTTTGACGTATTTCCTGAAGAATTTCTTGGCTTACTCCCAGAGCGTGATATTGAATTTTGTATCGACTTTGAACCCGGTACAAAACTCATTTCTAAAATCTCATATCGAATGGCTCCTATTGAACTTCAGGAGTTAAAAACCCAACTATAGAAGTTGATAACCGAGCCTCTATCTGGTGACTTCCTTTGTGAAATGCATCGAAGCCAGACTCTCGGTAGGGGGCGTCATATTTGTGCGGTAGTAAACTGATAGGTGCCATTGTGACGTGATATCCAAGATTGGGATATGAGTCACAGTTGAGAGCAACCTAAGTCAGTAATCGAAATACGTAGCTTTTTGGTTATTATCGGAGATTCGTAAAAGGATTTTCTCGAATCGCTACTCCGTTAACTCAGCTGACTCAAAAAGATACAAACTTCGAATGGACCGAGGAATGCGAGAAGAAATTCTAAGAATTCAACATGAGACACCGACGTTGGCTTGAGCTGTTGAAAGATTTCGATCATACCATCCAATACCATCCTAGAAAAACAAATGTGGTAGCTGACGCATTGAGTAGAAGATCATATGCAAGAACGAGTGCGATGATGTCAAGTATACGCGTAGAATCAACTTTAATCGATAAAGTTAAAGTTGCTTAAGCCACAGACCCGGAGCTGATGCGTATGAAGAAGAAAGTACAAGAAGGTGCTATTCCGGAAGCGAGAATCGATGAAGAAGGAATACTTCGAGTCCACTCTAGACTTTGTGTTCCTAACGACTCTGATTTGAAGTACAAGATTATGATGGAGGCACACAATACATCATTTGCGATCCATCCTAGAAGTACCAAGATGTATCGTGATCTTTGATATACATTTTGGTGGAACAATATGAAGAGAGAGATTGCAAAGTTTATTTCGAGGTGTTTAACTTGTCAACGTGTAAAGGCGGAGCATCAAGTGCCAAAGGGTCCTTTTCAACCACTTGAGATTCTGAAATGGAAGTAGGAACACATTACCATGGATTTCGTTACGGGTATTCCCACGGTTTCTCAAGGCATAAATGCTATTTGAGTTATTGTTGATAGATTAACCAAGTCTGCTCATTTCTTGCCGATACGGGAGACTTATTCCCTTGAACGTCTTGCTAGTATGTACGTGAATGAGATTGTGAGGTTGCATGGCATGCCAGTATCCATAGTTTCGGATCGTGACCCAAGATTCACTTCAAGATTTTGGGTTAGCTTGCAAAAAGCTATGGGCACGGATTTACGATTTAGTTCGGCATACCATCCTCAAACGGACGGGCAATCAGAGAGGACTATTCAAACTCTTGAAGATCTATTAAGACTCTGTGTCCTAGACTTCAAAGGCAGTTGGGATAAGTATTTACCATTGGTGGAATTCTCCTACAACAACAGTTATCAGGCAAGTATAGGCATTATATGGACGAAAGTGTCGTTCTCCAATATGTTGGGGTGAGGTGGGAGAAGAAACGTTGTTGGGACCCAAGTTGGTACGTATGACTACGGAAAAGATCCAAACGATTCGATAACGTATACAAACGGCACAGGATCGACAAAAGAGTTATGTGGATCTTCATTGAAAGGACGTGGAATTTGACATTGGGGATCATGTATTGTTGCGTGTGGCTCCATGGAAAGGAATTACAAGATTTGGGAAGAGAAGAAAGCTCAATCCACGATTTATTGGTCCATTTCAGATTCTTGACCGAGTAGGAAATGTGGCCTATAGACTCGCGTTACCTCCAAGTATGTCTCGTGTTCATAATGTTTTTCATATATCTGTGCTACGCAAATATGTGAAAGACCCAAACCACGTTATTGAGTTAGAACCAGACGAGATAGCCGAAGACTTAACGTACAAAGAGGTACCTGTCAAGATCTTGGATAGGAAAGAGCATGTCCTACGCACGAAGGTTATACCACAAGTTAAAGTTTTGTGGAGAAACCATGCTATTGAGGAAATGACCTGGGAGTTGGAAACGGAAATGAAAGCGAGGTATCCTCATCTTTTCGAAACACCAGCTACGTACGTCAATTTCGATGACGAAATTTCATAAGGAGGGGAGGTTATAAGACCCCAAATTATTAATAAATGAAATTTAAATTTCCTCTATTTATTATTTTGAAATAGTAAGGGTTAAATTGATTAATGAGGTTAGTTATGGGTAAAATGCGCAAATATTTCAAATAAGCAAGTTGTCATAAAATATTTATTATTGTCGGGGAATATTCGTTTGGTCGTGGAATATTCTTGTTGTCGGGAAATATTCGTACGACGGCGCAGCCTTGTGTGGGCCCCATAACGGAAAGCGATTGGATGAAGAAAACAACAAAATAAGTTATTTATAAATAACGGCGTAGTTGTTACCGTTAATACTGTTGAAATACCCCGTGGTTAAAACACAGTAATATGCGTTGTTGCACAGTAGCACACGGTATTGCACCAATTATTAATTTTTACGCAAGAAGGCATTAGTCAATAATTATTACAGTAATTACTGTTCAGTATTTTATTTTATTGATTCAATAATTGCTGCGTTGATATTTTATATTATTGTTGTTTTAATAGTTGTCACTACACAGTATTTTCTATTATCGGAGCAATAATTCATATTATCTGAATAATATTATTAGATAATATTATTGGCAATGTCTAGAAAGTTCTGTCTAAGGAGAGGTTTGGTCATCTAATTGCGCGCCAGTAAGGAGAGATCCTTATTGGAAAGCCCCCTCTTTCTTGGGAATTGCCTGATTATCAGTAATGTGATTCTGTAATATTATTTGTGAATAATTAATTATTGATTTATATGATGAGAAAAATATTGATTTTATGTGGATATAGATGGAGAAAATTTTTAAATGTGACAATTGTTGAAAATTAATATTTTATCTTTTTATGATAAAATAATTTATTTAAATATATTATTTTAATAATATATTAATGGTGATATTTTTACAATTAATGTGGGATATATGAGTATATGAGGAGAAAGAGTATTTTTGTTGCATTAAATGATTAACACATGTTTTGTGTGTCGGTGGACCCATTTCTTGACTGAAATATGATTATAACCTATAAAATCGTCCGTTTGTAAATTTCAGTCAATTTTTGTTTAGAATTTGGAAAATCTTTCTTCTGCAAAGTTGTAGAGAATTGAATTTCCTATAAAAAATTGCGAGATTTGAATTTTCTGATAAAAGGGCTATTTATTGTGAATTATTGAAGTTTCGGTATATCGGGTGTGAATTGATTTTTGGAGTTTAAATGATTTTTGTTAGAAAAACGTTTTTGTACTTTGGTGGCTCTCACTGGCACATGTTAATGGCTGAATTCAAGTATCTAGAGGTGGGCTTGAATATTTTGTAATTATATTATTATTATATTCAATTTTCTGCTTTGGTGTTCTAAGCATTTTCCTATAAATAGGGTGCTTAGCTTAGAATTGAAAATCACACCAGAAACTACAGATTTCTCTCTCTTTCTTTCTCTATATTAGTGAGCGTATTCTTGTGAGTATTTTAATACTTTGATTATTGATATACGGTGTAAGTTCAAGTCATAGCCTATATCCGGTTTTTCAACTAGAAGTACTGCCTTTACGAGGTAAGAGATGTTATTTCTTCTTAAATGATATTATTTTCTTCAATATCATTATGCCGAAGTATTGGTTGAAATTTTTTATCAAATTTAGAACTTTTCATGTCGGGATTACTATTCATGAGTTACTATTCACGAGTTACTATTCACGAGTATTATTCACGAAGCATAATGATATTTTTTGTGAAATTTCTATCTGTTGGTGTTGGAGTTACTATTCACGTATACGGCACTATTCACGTATACGCCACTATTCACGAATACGGTACTATTCACAGGAAAATGATTTTTCTTCTTTTTGTCCAAAATATCTATTCTGGATACTAGCTTTGATTGTATCCATGTTTTGATCATTTTTGAATTTTACTCCACTATGATTATTTATGAGGTATTTTTGGACATGGAATAGCTGAAATACGAATCCTTAATATTTACTCTTTTGTTTCACTGGATTCGTTTTTTTTAAAAATATTTTTCATCATCCTCAGTCTTAAATGATGATATAACTGAATATCTTTGGCCTGTAGTGCAAAGATGAATGATTTCTGATGAATATCTTTGGCCCGTAGTGCAAAGATGAACAGGTGTTGAGATGAACATGACCAACTGATGAATATCTTTGGCCTGTAGTGCAAAGATGACTATTTGATTCAAGATATTTATTGATTGATGTTACAGGGATAAAATGTTGATGATGGACTTTTAAATTCATAGATTATCGTAGATTTCATTCTCTACGTAACTCTTCTATGAATTATTATTTTCCGCTGCGAATATTGATTTAAAACTTGTTGTCTATTGTATTCTTTTAGATTTTTCCCTATTGAAGACTAACGATAATTTGTTCTGTATTATCTTAGTCATAATGTTCTTTACTGGGCTAGTTGAGCTCACCCTTTTCCTTGTTGTTCCATTTTTCTTCTCAGGAGGCGAGAATGTAGCGAGTACTAGTCGGGGTGTGGAATGATGGTTCAAGATAGTTGTTTTAGTAGTCCTCACTATTTTGTAAAATAGTGCATCAATAAGTATAATGAGGACTTAATTGAGTATGAATACTGTCTAGATGACAATATTTGTATTTAAACTCACAGTATATGTGTTGTCGTATTTTGCACGACAAATGTAATAATAAAGTTGTAGTTATTTTCTGTACCATGTATTTGGCGACTCAGAATGAGTTGGATGGATTGGACCTATTTTGGGGGCGTCACAAGTAAGATTGACCTACCCGAGGATGGGAATGAAAGAAGGCCAGCTTGACTATAAATGGTATTTTATGCCGAAAAACTTCCTTTTAGGCACAAATAAAGTAATAAAAATATGTAATAAAAACAAATTTACATATTTAAGCAAAAAAAACTAAGGGTGCCTATAAAATTATTTTGTGCTGCAACGAAAGACTAGAAACCTTTAAAAAAAATTGTATTAACCATAAAAATTATATTTTGAGGTTTCCAGGGTTTGAAATGAGGTTTTTAAGCTAAGAATTATGTAAGAAAATATTTAATATATATATATATATATATATATATATATATATATATATATATATATATATATATAGGAAAAATGTGAATATTCGTAAAATGAAAAATAATGCGAATGTGTTAGTGGAATGAAATGTTTATAAATGAGACAATAGTTCGAGTTGACTCGTGAATGGACAAAATGATATAAAAAAATTATTTAAATTAAAGAAATAATATAGTTAATTGAGTTTTACTATAAAAGTTATGTATTAGCTGTTTAAACCCCGAATTTGCGAGTAAAAGAAAAAGATATTTCTAAAATAGAATATAAATGGTTTAAGCTTCAAGATGTAAAATATTTACATCTTAAAATGTGTGAGACCTTTATTATTTATATTAAGAAGTGATTTGAATATTAGTAAATGATTAAAATATTATTAAATAATTAATAATATATAGTAAGGGATTATAATATTATTCCATGATTAATAATAGTTGAAAGTGACCAAGATATTATTAAATGATTAATAATAAGAAGTGAATTAAAATATTATTAAATGATTAATAATATTAGACGAGAGTTTTAAGATGATGATAAAGTGATTGAATTAATTATTATTATCAAATCACGATAATAATATTGATGGTTTAAGGTGTTATTTAATATGTGATTATGTAGCTAAATGTTAGATGATTTATTGTATGATATGATATGTAGATTGAAAGATCAATATGATAAATGATAGGTCTTTCATAAGAGATTAAATTAGATTGCGTAGAAGTAATCGACGGTCAATGCAAGTTTTCCTAACTCAAACTCGAGTTATTATGTTTCAAGCATGCTAGTAGATTAATTATTGACAATTATTCCACATCTATGATTATTGATTCGCACTTAGTGCATGTTACATATGTTCATCAGGTATGAAAGGCTGATCACCTTGATTACCATAAGATTCAAATAAATTTGTTGTAACGCCCCCAAATTCGGGTATATGTTCATCAGGTATGAAAGGCTGATCACCTTGATTACCATAAGATTCAAATAAATTTGTTGTAACGCCCCCAAATTCGGGTAATTGTTACCTCAGACCTGGTGCATTACTATACAACCTTTATATGAATATTTATAACATTTATTAACAAAATAATGAATACAACCTCACTTTGATACCAATTAATATATTAATTCTTTCCATTTCTAGAATCTACAACCTTTACAACCTGGTATTACACTTTTAAATCATATTGATTTAAATTATACAGTTTCAAATTATAAATAATGTGTTTTACTTGAATATATTGGGTTTTAGGTATCCATGAACTCACAACTAGACTTAACTATTCTTCTATACAATGTTCTTTAACTATACAATTATAGTATGTGTTGATTTATTAATATTCTAACCTTATTGTTTTGATGATAACTTAAGTTTTTGTACTAAATTGTTTATTGTGAAATTTCAGGAAGTTGATTAAAGGATTGTCGATCAAAGGCTTTGATGACTTTTGTATCCTAAGAAATTAATGTAAGGTCATTGCAAATATTTAATTTTTCAATTCAAGAATAATTCAAGAATCCAAAATATTCGCTTAGGAAGTACTTTATGTAACATGATAAAAATCATAAAGTTCATAAACTTTGTTTCTGAAAAGGTTTCAATAGAAATTTATCTGCAAACCGACATATCTTACGGGCATATAGTTGGTCAGCCTATTTACATCTTGTGTTGATCAATATTAGAGCAGTAGGTTGCTCAGCCAAAAAGTTTTATTTTAAAAAAAAATCGATTTCGAACAATTTCAACACGCCTACTTTGAAACATCATAACTTGCTCGTTTGATATCGGAATGAGCTCGTTCTTGCGTCTATTTCCTCTTTGTAACAAATTCTTCAAATCCCCCAATCAGAATTTTTTTTAGAATTCACTAACTTGTCGGGAAATGGGCTCAAAACTCCCTCGTGAGTCACTTTTTCACCGAAATGTCACTTTTATTGTCGAATTTTCTAAATTTCGTAACTTGCTCATCCGAAGTCGGATTGAGATCGTTCTCGAGCCCACGACTCACGTTTTCACCCAACTACAATTATCTTGGAAAGAAATAATTTTCCAGAAGCATTAACTACCCATACACTTGGCTCCTAAAGGGTACCAAGCTAGGGTTTTTTACGCTTGACACCTTTTTATGAAAAATTTCACCATAACTTCATTATAGCGTATTTTTCCTTCGTTCCACTTGGAAATTTTCCATAACTTCCTTGTCTAATAATTGCTTAAGAAAAATTTGGTTCATCAGCCAATCTGTAAGACCTGTATGAGTTTTCTACCACATTTAACGTAGTAGAAGTAGAAACTGAAACTTTGGGATTAATAAGTTGTACATAAGAAAACAACACTTATACAAATTAAAATATAACTAAAATGTCGTTAAAATAAGAAGAAAAATATACTAAGAAGAAAATTAAACAAGATTAAATAAAAATCTTTTCATTTTGTAGTATATTAAGAAAATAAAGTAAATTAAGAAAATAAAACAAGTATAACATTTCAAAAACGAATTGATATTTTCACAAGTGAAATATGATATTTTCAGATAATCTCCTTCACGAATCTAGGACACATTCGAGCTTTTAGGTGGGATTAAAAACGATTATGTGTTTTTGTTTGGTAACTCCTCAAAAATGCTTTTAGATTTGGGTTTAAGAACACCTTTAGTTGAAGTAGAAAATTTGTGCATTTGACTTGAAGCACTTTTGGTAAAAGCACAAATTACAAAATAATTCTTATTAATATATTTTAAAGAACTTTTATAATTATATGGCAAATTACTATTTTAACTTTCTTATAAAAACAATTTTGTAAAAAGTACTACATTTAAAAGAACTTCATATAACCACACCACTCCACAGCTCCGCTAAATGGGCACTTACTATTCATGTAAGGAAATCTTGCGGAACTATCACTTTTGATTGTGAAAATATAAATAACGTAAATTTTAAACTAATAGAAGAGGTTGTTAATTATTTTTAATCTCAAAGTTTATATTCTTAATACCCAATTTTATAAATTTCGTAAATTCATAAAATATAAAGTATAGTAGTAAATTATAAATTAAAGTAAGTATAAGTGTGTGAGATATTTGAATTGAGAATACTATTGGACTTAGGATATTGTGTGCTAAGTATAATCATGAGAACTTTTGTCTAAATAATAACAAGAAAGGGAAACCTTATATTGAATAAATGAGGGGGCGATCCAAATAAATTGGCCCCAAGTGCTTTGTGTTTGTTTTACTTCTTCAGGTTTTCTTCTGTATATTCTACCATAATTATTTATTTTTTTCACCTAAAAAAAACAGGGGTATTTCTGGCATGAGAAATAAAAAGGGGGCAGAAACCCTAGAAAATAATGTGTTATATAAAGGAGAGAAGTAGGTACCTAAACCCTCATTCTCTAATATACGGCGCTGCTAAAGTTATTGAGATGGCAGGAGGAGGAGAAGGAGATGAGGAGGAAGACGAAGGTGGGAATCATGATGACTTGTTCATCAACCAATGAAATAATTCAATCGGATTGGTAATTCACCAAAAGGTGAGTTTCTGTGATTCCTTCTTTATATTTTCAAATAGAAATGCTGAATTTGAATTAAAATCCAAGCATTTAAAATTTCTGTTTTTTAGTTCAACCAAAAAACAATTTGGTTCATAACATACCCTTTATGGATTTGATTTATTAACACAACCACATACACACACAATTTATATATTTATTTTGATTGGTGAATTGTGTAAAAGGAAAAAATAATAGTAAAACCTAGAAACTTAAGACAAAAATGTTTAACTGATATATATACTGATCTTAGCAAATTGACAAGACTCAGCAACTATAGGTTTTGTATAGTTGCTATTCAAAACTGGCTAAGATATATCTTAGCTAAGGCTTGTCATAAAGATAGGTTTCAGAAATTTAATTATTAAAATTTTATTCCAAATCTATAAGATATATCATACTTATTAATTGAAGAGTCATATCTCCTCCAACAAGAGTTATGTTTAAGAAAGTGTTAAGGACTCCCAGAGGAATTAAGTGCCAATCAAGGCTAAGATCAGTATATCTAGTCGCCAAGTCTTGTCATAAAGATAGGTTTTGTATAGCAACTATATCTATTTTGATCAGGATATCCTCATTAATTTATTGAGAGCCATTGTTTTAATACTTTTGTATAGTAAAACTTTGGTAAGAGAACATGTCGAGCATAAACATATATGTTGCACCTTTCGTACTACAAAAAAGTTTAATTTGTCATATTTTTTTCCCAAATTAAGCGATGTAGGGATGTTGGGAGTTGACAAATTTAAAAACCTGCTTTTCGTGAGATAGCAAAAACATCACATAGGAAGGTCAAACAATGATGCATGTGAGAATAGATGAAGAAAAGAGTCATATGAGAAGTTGTCTTTACATATGCTAGCTAGATCATATAAAAAAAAAGACGTCTCAGCAACACGTCTATCCATATCTTCTAAAAAAACTCATTTATTTCACGTAGTTATTTAAACTTCTTTTTTACATTCTTAACCGCATGTCTATCCATATCTTCTTAAAAAGCTCATTTATTTCAAGTAGAAGTCTACATTATCTCTCTCTCCATAAATTACTAGCTCTTCTCCTTTTTAAAATCTTTTTCCTTCTCTCTTTTTCTTTATGGAAGTTTGAAACCAAAATAATCTTTTCATTTTGGAAAAGTTAAAAATGGCTCCACATCTTTTGTTGTTTAATTTTAATTTTAATTTTTTTACTTTCCCCAAGTTTTCTTTATAAAAAGCTATCTATGCCACATGAATTCTTAAGAGAGGGAAAAAAAGGAGGCAAAATTTCACTATGGCAATAATTAGAGATATATATTTGAATGTTTTTCCAAGTGATGAGGAAAGTCCAAACAACAACCATCAATAATTTTTTAGGAAAATGTTGATGTTAATTCCGACAGAGACATTTCCATTGATCTAAGAATTAGAGAATTCTGATGTAACTGAATTCTATGGAGATATAGGTGCAGATTGTTCCTGTTTCTTTTTCCCATGCAAGCACCATATATGTTGTTGCTTTAATTTGTAGAGTATTGTTTCTCTCTCTTTTGCAATGTTTTTTCCCTTTAGAGAGATGAAGAGAGAGAACCATTTATCTAATTATTATGCATTCCTGGTAGGATAAATGTGGTTTTTGATTATATGCAATCCTTGTCTTTTCCTAGTTTTCTTTCTTTTCCAGTAAATTAAGTATTTGGTGCTTATGTAGTTGTTTAACTCTTGATTGTTGAAAAGGCCATGATTTCAGCAAATCCGGATTTGGCCCACGCACTGTAATCATTTACGATCAGGTACTTAGCAATTTCATAATTTTACAAGTGTTCTCAAGTTTCAAGTGCTTATTGATCATACAAAATTGCGTTCATGTTGTTTATAGTGTGAGAAGGAATATCATGTCGGCTGTTTAAAGGAACAGAAAATGGACGACTTAAAGGTGTGCAAGATAGGGTTTCAAACTCATCAAGGAGGTCTGCAAAATAGGGTTCCACCGACACCAGTTGGTGGTCATCAGCGAGCATCCCACATGGCAAGAATCTGGTAGCTGCTAGTGAACCAGCATGAGTATTCCCGGAGGAAACTTCAACAAATAAGTATAATGTATTCTTACAAAATGCAATAGCATTCACTCTGCTTTGCAAAATCCTGTAGGTGCTAGTGAACCAGCATGAGTATTCCCAATGGAAACTCAAGCAAATAAGTACAATGTATTCTTCTTTAATTTAATTTTGTATATATGATTTTAACTATTCGAGTGACTATGGTAATATTTAACTATTTGAAGATAATTAATGTTGAACATATATGTACTTATTTGGTTTAGTATGGTAATGTTAAATTGCCTTTGTAACAATACTTTGTTCTGTTACTTTTTGAAGAACCAACTAGGAACCAACATGTGTTGTGAAATAGGTAAACAAGTGTGGTATTTCTTAGTGAACATTTTCTTCAAACAACATAGGGCAAAGATTGAGGAGAATTTTGAGGGATTCAAAGGCATATATGTAATGATCTAGCAGCCATACACAAACCCGTTGATGAGGATAACAAGGTGATAACATTCACTATGGGACTCGAGCTCAAATTTAGAACTTTTAGAACAGAAAACAAGTGATAATCCAAATTTTCAAAAAATATTAAAATTAGAATTAAACAAATAAAATTCTTATTAAATGATATGTTAAGTGAGATTGTATTGCATAAGTGAGTATGAACTATGCAATATGTGATTTTGTGTATAATAAATATATTAGTATTATATATATTTATTATATGTAAGAAATTGTAGGAGCAATTTATTATAAGAAATAAGATGGGTAAGAATAAAATAATTTATAATATTAAATTATTTTTAATATGGTAAATTGGTGGCATTAAATATACTTAATGTATAACCACCATTTTATTAAAGAAATCATGTATTACATTATTGGATGTAATGTATGTATGTTTTTAATATAGTAAGTATATTATTATATTTATTACAGTTAAATTGTTAAAAACAATTTATAGAATGGAAAAGAAAATAATTAGTTTAAGCATACGAGAATTATTGTATACTTTAAATACAGGATATTAAAATAAATTCTAGAGCTGAATTGGTTTAATAAAGAGAAGATATTATTTTAATTATAATATCTTATTTATTGAATAAATTTTCATTATAAGGTAGGTAAATATATTAAGTTATATTTACTATAGGTAAATTAATTGATATAAGCAATTTATAATATAAGAAAATAAATTTATTGTTTATTTTCTATATGTGATATGGATACATGTCTATGAGATAATTGTAAGGTGATAAATGTATATTTATTTTGTATATATATATATTTATTAAGCGAGAGAATAAAATTGTTGGGAACAATTTGCGTAATGAATTAAAGGAGACGGTTTAAGTATATTATATTTATATATACTCTACCCAAGGATATTGGAATAAATTTATATATGAATTATTTTAAGAAAGAAAAGATAATATATTAAGAAAGTCAATACATTCTTAATTGAATTTACGTTAATAAGGTAAGGATAGTATATTTATTATAACATCTTGGGTATGTAAACAAGTGTATTTGCATAAGAAATTACGTGTAGCATAATTATTTTGTGATTTAAAAATAAATATGTAAGTAATTATTTAAAATCCGAAATGAGTGAATTAAAAACCCTAATTAAATAATTAGGGTAAGCTAAAATTTTTGTATTGGACTCATGCTATTTTTCATGACCCAAGTGATTTAATTAGAGAGCCCAAATGAATTATTGGAGCGGCAAAAATTGTAGCCCAAATAAATGGGATTTTCTAAAGGCTAAATAACCTAAATAAGGTAATTAAATAAGGGTCCTTTACATAAATATACAACAAATAGAAAGTAATTACAAGAAAAGTACATCAATTAAATAATTATAAAAGAGTATAATTATGACCCATATTACAAAAATAGTATAATTCACATTAATAAGGAAACCTAAAATCAAGGACAAATAACTGTCATAATTAATAATTCAGATTCAAATATTTGGATCTAACAACAAAAACAAATTCAAATTCAAAATAATAATTCAAATTTAAATATTCAAATTCAAATCTTCATCTCCCTCACATACACTTTAAAATAATAGTCCATCGCTACACCGCCGCTACACCGCCGCGAATCTCCGTTGTCCAAAACGTCAATGAGAATAAGAAGAAGATTCGCCCTACAAAAAGTTTAAAAATAAATAAATGTAACTATTAATGTTCTGAAATTTTTTTTATAACTATTTTGTTACTCATAAATAATAAAATGGTTACCTTTGTATAAATGATTGGCTACCAACTCCATCACATTCAAACAAAATTTGTAACTTAATAAAACTGAATTGGTAACCAGACTTTTATACAAGGTAACCAAACTTTTATACCAAGATAACTAATCTACCTTCACACTTGCAGTATGAATTAGTTACCTTAGTCTAAAAGTTTAGCAACCAACTGCATGAAGGTTTGGCTACCAACTGTATTACATGCAAAATAAATTGGAAACTTAATAAAATAGAATTGGTTACCTTGGTATGAAGGTTTGGCTACCAACTGCATTATGAAAAAATTACAGAAACAGAGTGATGGTAACGTCAGAAACAGAATGATGGTAACGTTCTTCCCTTCTCCTTAATTAGTCTCCACCCTCATCCCCGGTCCTTCATATTTCATCACAGACCAAGACACTGCGTCGGGTTTAGCTGTTGCTTGGAAGTTCAGATTTGCAGAATCTATGTCTCTTGACTTTACATACATGTAAGTCACTGAATTTTCAACTACAGTAAAATTCCCAATTCCACTTTTTATTGCATAACCTTGAATCTGCTCACCAGATCTGGCTGCAGCCAAATTAGCACAAGCATTCAACATTGTGGATAACGTAAACTCATCTGGTTTTGCTCCAGTCGGCAGGAGTTCGCAAAATAGAGTCAATGCACTTTCAATTATTTTCCATCCCAAGACCACCGCCACCACCACAAGTGGAAGCTTGATCAACCGTCTCCACCACCCCTTATGGATTCATCATCACCAAGCACTGTCTGATTTCCAGTCAGTTAACTTGTCGCTGCTCTCTTTCTTCTTCTTCATTATTATTATTAAAAGGTTAAATTTGTTAAATAACATGAGGAGAGAGAGAAGAAGCTATAACTAATCCATAAATTAAGGAATTCTAATTGAATTATAATTCCCTAAATTAAGGAATCCTAATTACACTATAATATGTAAATAAATATGAAAGTGTATTAGTTATGTAAATATTAAATGAGTGCACTATTGATGTAATTATTTTTAAAAATGTATTAGAATATGTAATTGTCCAATTAAATAAATCAAAATTTGGGGCTTTCTAGGGGAGCTTCACCGGCAAGATAAGGGAGAGAAATAAGCATGTGATTAATTCATGTTACAAGATTTGCAAGATTTGTCTCAACCACTCCCAAGCCATGTGTCTCTCTTTTATCAAAGCCTTATACTTTTATTAGATTACAAGTAAACTAAGAGATTAGAGAGAAAAAGAAAACTAAAAGAAAGGAGAACTTCTCTCATTTCTTTCACTTCCTTTGTTCGACCATAATAGAGAGGAAGAGAGAGAAAAGGGCTGCCACTAAGGGAGAGGAAGAAGGGAAGGAGTTTTGAGTCCCATGCCACCACTTTATCTTTTACCTTGGAAGAAGAAGAAGAAAAGCTTTAAAGGTATAAAATTCAAACCCCTAAACATTTAATTTATGTATTTTATTTTGATAGTTTGATGAAATAAAGATCTAATATTTCTAAACATAAAAACCTTAGATCTACATGTTTTTTGGTGTTTTATTTATGGATCTAACTATTTTGAGTATTAAAAGTTTGATCACAAGAAAGAAAAGAGAAGCTAATGGACTGGTGCCCCAAAATAGAAAATTCGGGGTTAGTTAGATGTTCCAAAAAATTGTAGACTTTTGGTATGTTATAGTACACTGAATAAGCTTTTCATAAACTCTGGAACGGAATAATCTTGACTTCGTAGCAAAGACTTATGACCATTCAAAGTAGTCGTGCAAAACTATCTAGCGAATTCGGGCCAGTCCCCTTCCACGAAATTTCTGGTCTGATATGTTTGGAATTTGGGAAAATGTCAGTAGGTGAAAGTTGTAGTCTTAGAAGTTAGCTTGGCGTGGACTTAAGAATTACTAAAAAATGTTTTAAAACGAGAGAGTTATGACATTTTAAACTAGCCGCGTCGAAATTGGAAAACAAATTCGGTGCAGTCCCCTTGTACGAGATTTTTGGACTGATGTGTTAGGAATTTGGAAAAAAGTCAATAGATAAAAGTTGTAGTCCTGGAAGTTAGCTTCGCGTGGGCTCAGGAATTGCTAAAAAATATTTTAAAATGAGAAAGTTATGTCTATTTTAGCGAGAGAGGGTAAAGTTGGGAGAAAAGATGAAAACTGTTGTGAACATACACTTTTGGCAAATTATTTGGAGTGCTTCATGAACCCGAAATGGTGGTTTCATATTTTTTAAAAATAGTCTCATGTGATACGAAAAACATATCCAAAATTGGAATCACTCCGATTAATGAGCAACGCATAAGAAATTCGCGAAGTAGCTAGTTCGATCTAGTTCGATAAGCAGGCAACAGAGCAGTGGCAGTAGCGTGCGCGAACGCTGGGCGTGCGGCCCCTGGCTGCTGGGCAGCTGCCTAGCATGCCTTTTGCTTGATGCTTTGATTAGATTTCATGATCCGTTTTCGCGGTGTGAAATTTTTCTAAAATACTATGCCATGAGGTCTATAAGATGCCCAAAATTTTGCTGTTATATGACTTATGATTTGAGAATTAAAAATGAGCAAAGGAGCATATCAAAACTCGTAAACGAGCGATCATCGAGCGTCGACGCGTCGATCGATTTTGAAATTCGACTTTTCGAATTGTGTTCTGGCAAAATAATAAATCATAATAAATCTAATGAAGTCCTTTGAGGCGAGAATTGGCTATAAATGATATTTTATGCCGAAAAACTTCCTTTCAGGCATATATAAATAAAGTAATAAAAATATGTAATAAATACAAATTTACATATTTAAGCAAAAAAAAACTGAGGTTGCCTATAAAATTGTTTTGTGGTGCAACGAAAGACTAGAAACTTTTAAAAAATTTGTATTAATCATAAAAATGATATTTTGAGGTTTCTAGGGTTCGAAATGAGGTTTTTAAGCTGCGAATTATGTAAAAGAATATTTAATATATATAGCAAAAATGTGAATATTCATAAAATTAAAAATAAAGTGAATGTATTTGTGGGATGAAATGTTTATATATGAGACAATAGTTCGAGTTGACTCATGAATGGACAAAATGATATAAAAAAATTATTTAAATTAAAGAAATAATATAGTAAATTGAGTTTTACTATAAAAGCTATTTATTAGCTGTTTAAACCCCGAATTTGAGAGTAAAGGTAAAAGATATTTCTAAAATAGAATATAAATGGTTTAAGCTTCAAGATGTAAAATATTTACATCTTAAAATGTGTGAGACCTTTATTATTTATATTAAGAAGTAATTTAAATAGTAGTAAATGATTAGAATATTAGTAAATGATTAAAATATCATTAAATGATTAATAATAGTTGAAAGTGACCAAGATATTATTAAATGATTAATAATAAGAAGTGAATTAAAATATTATTAAATAATTAATAATATTAGACGAGAGTTCAAGATGATGATAAAGTGATTGAATTATTATTATCAAATGATGATAATAATATTGATGGTTTAAGGTGTTATTTAATATGTGATTATGTAGCTAAATGTTATATAATTTATTGTATGATATGATATGATATGATATGCTGATTGAAAGATCAATCTTATAAATGACAGGTCTTTTATAAGAGATTAAATTAGACTACGTAGCAGTAATTGATGGTCAATGCAAGTTTTTCTAACTCAAACTCGAGTTATTATGTTTCAAGCACGCTAGTAGATTAATTATTGACAATTATTTCACATCTATGATTATTGATTCGCACTCCGTGCATGTTTCATATGTTCATCAGGTATGAAAGACTGATCACATTGATTACCATAAGGTTAAAATAAATTTGTTGTAACGCCCCCAAATCCGGGTAACTTTTACCTCAGACCTGGTGCATTACTATACAACCTTCATATGAATATTTATAACCTTTATTCATAAAATATTGAATACAACCTCGCTTTGATACCAATTAATACATTAATTCTTTCTATTTCCAGAATCTACAACCTTTACAACCAGGTATTCCACTTTTAAATCATATTGATTTAAATTATACAGTTTTAAATTATAAATAATGTGTTTCACTTGAATATATTAGGTTTTAGGTATCCATGAACTCATAACTAGACTTAACTATTCTTCTATACAATGTACGTTCTTTGACTATACAATTATAGTATGTCATATGAATGTTATCTAGCATAGCTAGAACTATACAAACAATTTCAATCAATACTTTTACCCTTTTTTCTTTGTCTATCCTGAATCCTTCGATCCGTTTTGGTTTAGCTAAAAACAATTATTTATAGTAAGGGTGAGCAACTACGTTGCCCATCAAGTTTAACAGTTATCACATAACACAGTCACGTTTTAAACACACATTAAATTGTTCATACTTCGCAGTTTATACATAATTCGTGTTTATCATACTTTGCATTTATTCAGGCATCATAATGTTCATACTCAACAGTTATACCTGCTTCATGCTTATCATATATCTCATATCACGAATATATATACTGAGTTTCCACAACTCAATCCACATCAATCATTAACTTGATTCAATAGATTTATATCACAGTATAACACAAAGTGTACATCTCAAATTATTCACAAGAAGTACATATAATACATGAAATATGTGCACATAACAATTAACAAGTTCACATATAAAAATAAGTCTTGAAAAACTTGCATGTTCCGGCGTTTTACCATTAACTTGTCGTGTTCCTTTGCATGATCTACACGATATGTGAGATTGATAATAAACATCGTCAATACTTGATCTCATGGTTAACCTTACTTTAATAACCCACTTTAACTTATATTGTCCTTATAGTATTTTTATATTCAACTTCGTTATTTATATAACTCAAGTTTATTTCCCTTTCATCACCACATGTGCTAACTTATCGCACTTGTAGTTTACTATATGTGTATCACACCATTACAATATACCATACTTAGTTAAACATTACTCATCTAAGTTCCTTAGACTTAGATTAGGCATATAGCCTTCGTTCATCACTTTGTGATCATCCACACATAGTATACATTACTTAATTAATTCTTATACATTCTCAAATATATTTATTTTGGTCCAATCATAACATGATACAAATCATTGATCATTATACACTTCAAATATCATCTTACGTTATGATGTTGTTGGTTTGTGATTTTATGATGTTTTGAATGATGACTAATTTAAGTATATTAGACATGTGCATGGTTCATGGTTTGTTATAATATTATAATTAATATGCATGGGTTATGGTTATTACATGAACACTTGTTTCTGATTTTCTTCTGTTGGTAAGTTGGAATGTTTTGTATGATGACTTATTTAAGCATATTGCACTTATTTTGTCATTATCAAAAAGGGGAAGAATGTTAGTTATTGCATAATTGATGTTTTTGAATGATAACAAAATTTTGTGACTGCATGGATTATGGTTGATTAATATGCATGAATATTGGTAGTATATAATATTATATGCATGGTTTGTGGGTGGACATTAGTATATAATATTATATGCATGGATTGTGGGTGGACATTATGATAACATATAACAGTCCATATAAATCTATATTGCATGATTGCTGTAATCTCATCTCAATTGATTGATAGGGAATGAAATTTGGTCAACTGATTAGTTGATTAAAATTTGTTCTAAAAGCTTCAAAAGGTATATGCTCTAAATATAGTATATTGTTAACAAACCATATCTTTCGTATCTCTTCATATCAGATGACTGATATCATATCTCTTCGGTTGAGCTTATCAAGGAAACAATATATAGAGTTATGAAATTAAAATGGCATAAATAATGAATTTATTTTCTAGTGTGAGAAATAAAAACTCTAATTAAATGATTAGGGTAAAATAGAATTAAAAGAAATGGACTATAATAATGTCATAGCCCAATAAATTATTTACAGTTCAAGAGAATTGGATTTAATGGGCTAAGGAGGTAATATTATTTAAACAAGCCCAATTAATTAATTAAGCTTGTGACTTGTAGATAAAGTGACTAATGGTGATTAAATTATGTAATCTAGCCCAATATATTATGTATGGGGCAAGTATTATATTAACCCAATTTAATTAGGGTTGAAAGCCCAAGTTGGTTGTTGTTGATAAGTAAAACACGTAAATTTATTAGCTCAATGGAAATAATTAAAAGCCCAAAGCTTAGCCAAATTGTGAAGGATAATGTGGGAGAATAATAATATTAAAAATTATATTAAGTTAAGAGATATATTTTTATTATCTCAAGTTAGTAATTTCATAACTTAATTAAAACAAGTTTAATTGGGTTATAGAATTTAATGTGCTACAGTGATGATTTAAATTCTATTTATTTAGAATGGATGCCTTAATTAAATATTTAGGGTGAGATAAGATGAAATGATTTGACTATGTAAATATTACATGGCCCAAAAGATTAATTGAAAGCCCAAAAGATTAAGAAAGTGGCCCAATTTTTTTTTAAAAACCAATTAGTGATGAGGACATTTTTGGGCATTCAATAAAGCAATTAAATAATAATAAAAGATATGTGATTGAGTCTAAGGCCACATGGCCGGTTATATTAGAGGTGGAAAAAGGAGGAGGTGAAAAGATATTTGTAACATATCTTAGATCTTAGATCTTATTTCTCTCTCATCCCTTATTTCTCATTTTCCTTATTAGCTAATAAGCAAAAGAGAGAGAAAGTCGTGAGAAAGAAACAGGAAAGAGCAAAAGAGAGAGAGAAACGTGAAAGGGAAACCGAGAGGGGGAGAGAGAGAAGAGGAGCGGCAAGCCATGGAAGAATGAAGAAGGAAGAAGAAGAAAGGTATAAAATTTTTTTTTTCTAAGCTTTTCTTTCTTTCTTTATTTTTGTGATTTGAGAAAAAGGGGGTTTTTGATTTGGATGTTCAAACCCTTATAATCTATGTGTTTTTCATGGATTCAAGTATGGATCTACTTATTTTGGGTGATGATTTGGTTGGAATCAAAAAGGAAAAGAAAAATATTTTTTCTAGTTTTGAAACCCAAATTTCTATTTACTTTGAAAATCCACCGTTTTAAATCTATAACTCCTTTTTACGATCCGTCAAAGAGGGGTGCTAGATATATGTGTCTACTAGTTAACCCAAGTGGTAGCACTCAAAAATGTTGAGTTTTCATGGTGTAGTGGCTGATTAAGCCAAAACAGTCCCGATTTTGGAAAAGAAAATAGGACTGTTTTGGGGCAGTCTGAAACGGGGGCATTTTCGTCCACTTTTTGTACTTTAAAAATTCTGGAAAAATTTGGAGTGGTAATATCAGAAGTTATGCAGGTTGTGTAAAAATTTGAGAATTTTTGGCCATACGGTTTAAGAGTTATGGATTTTACGGTGAAGGACTATTTTTATGAAGTCACCCGAATAACTCTTTGTATATAAGTCCAAAAATTACAAAAGTTTTACTGGAAATACATGTGTATAGCAGGATCATACTGTAAAAATTTCAGAATTTTTGGAGTTAATCTCGATTTATGAAAAATCGGAGAATATTTGGCTATTATGGACTATTTAAATATAGTAAATCTATTTTAAAAATTCCGGGAAAAATATATGTTCAATATGGAACTATATTCTGTCAAATCCCAGAAAAGAAATATTTTTGGAGCTGATTTGGTATTTTTCATCTAAATGATGATAAATGGATAAATGAATTTAATTAAATATATGATGTCCAAAAATATGAAAAATATGATTTTATGACTTGAGACCCTTAAGCATGATTTATGCATATTTGTGATGAAGGTTTTGGGTCGGGTGTGAAGTGTTGTGATGTTTATGGCATTTTAGAATGCTTAAATAAGTTAATTAAGGAAAGGAGAACAATTGAAATAAATTGTTTATTAATGTGATTAATGACTTAAATTATTTTTATATGACTAATAATATTGGATTAAGATATTATTAGTAGTATTTGACTGGAATGTTATTAAAAGGTTAATACCCTTAGCGTAAAATATTATTACATAATTAATAATATTCGACGGGAGATTAAAATAAGAGATTTATGTTATTTTTCAATATAATTGTTGAATTTGGTATTCAATGAACTATGTTATGCTTGTAATAGACTAAAATGAGAATTCAGGGTGCTGAATTAAATTTTGTATTACTGAAATGATTTCAGTTTACTGTAACTGATTTTGGTCTACTGAAATGTAATTTGGTTTACTGAAATGATATTTCAGTTTACTGAAAGGTTATCTAGCTTACTAAGATAACATATAAAAGGAAAAACTTATAAATATAAGTTATAAGTGATAAAAAGATTATCAAAGTATAAGGCTAAGACTAAGGTGTAATGTCTAATACTTAACTTGGTGAGTGAAGGTTAGACAAGTTAATATAAGGTGATGAGATTTTAAGTAAGTAAATGAATATAGTGTTAAGATTATCTAATATTTGACTATGTGATCAAGTGTTCGATAGTATTATGAAATAAGGTATGGTATGCTAATTGGAATATCAATCTTATACCTGGTAGATCTTTTCAATAAAGAGAATAAATTAAATTGCGTAGCGGTAATCGACTATGCAGGCAAGTTTCCTTAACTCAAACTCGAGTTATATTTCAAAGCATGTTAGTGAATGATTATTGATGATTATTCACGTCTAAACTGATTTTTGAATCGCACTTAGTGCATGTTGCATATGTTCATCATGTATGAAAGGCTGATCACCTTCATTACCCTAAGGTTCAGATAAAGTTATTTCTAGTCCTTGTTGACTTTAAACGTTATTGATTCAATCATTCAATTATTGACATCTTGATTCATGTTCCTTCACAATTATTAAATTGTTGAAAACTTGAAAGCTTATTATTCTTTTAATCATGATATATCTTTATTGAACTTAAACTTGCTGGGCAAAGTAGTTGCTCACCCTTGCTATATCATGATAATAAATTTCAGATAAAGGCGAAGGCTTGAAGAAGGACAGAGACAAAAGCAAAATACAGTAGTAGATCGTTACAAGAATAACTATTTAGTTATCTTATTGTAAACCTTTGTAATTTTAAAGGTATGTATAAAATGTTATAGAATTATGTAAAATAAACAATATATGTTTATTTGTTCCACATTAGATGATAGAATATGTATGATGATGAAGTACCGTAACGTACCAAGTCCGAGGTTATTGGGACCCGGATTTGGGGGCGTCACATTAAATATTTTTGAAATATACTCAAAATAATTAAAAACTATTTCTTAGACTTTAAAATAATTTTTCGGAGTTTATTTAGTATTTTTAATAATTAAAAACTATTTATATCTATTTTTAAATAATTTTCAAAAAATCAAAAATTAAATAAATTCAAAACCGTCGCTAATGGGCCCTATAGCGACAGACCCGTCACTATAGGTGTTCTTGAGGCTGTTCTTGAGCTTCATGCCAGATTACAAGGTAGGAGGTTTGACCAACTGTAATTCATAGATCTAGAGGTATCTGAGTTTGCTTATGTGCTCAGATTATAGTATTGTTGCAATACTACAATCCTAAACAAACATCATGGTCATCTTATATCTAATCAGAGAGATCTGGGCTCCCAAAAAGCTTGTCAGGCCTCATCTGGATTTTCTGGGTAACCTAGAAACCCAGTCAGTTGCGAGCGACCACTTTGTGGCTCACAAATCTTAGGGTTCGGGTCATTGGTTTTACGTTATAATGCTTCAAACCTGTAGTTAACATATCCAAAAACACATAACTAACACCAAACTAGTCAAACAATATAACAGTTGAGAGATTAAGGCCGGTCAAAATGATGTCAGGAACTGTTCTTCACGATTTCTAGGTTTTCCAGATTTTGTCAAG
The DNA here is from genome assembly GCA_016801055.1 of Panax notoginseng. Taxonomy (NCBI): domain Eukaryota; kingdom Viridiplantae; phylum Streptophyta; class Magnoliopsida; order Apiales; family Araliaceae; genus Panax; species Panax notoginseng. The sequence goes on along the minus strand of CM029019.1, from coordinate 20,329,929 downwards.
AACAGTCGGTCAACGCTTGTTTGACCCTATTTATTTACGATTCTGCTAATGATCTGAGTGAAATAAAGACTTAATCATGTAGTCTTAATGTCAGGCTACAACAATAAAACAACAACCTGACCAAAACATAAACATACAACAAGATCCATGGCCTGGAAATTTGTTGTCAGAAAAATCTGGGTTTCTGGGTTACCCAGAAACCAAATTTCGTGAATGGTCAACTACCTTTGATTGCTTATAACTTTCGACCTATACATGATCTGGACTTGGTTCAAGTTCCAGATCATAGACAACATAACATACTACAAATCTACAACATAAAACACAACAGATCATTAACACACAAAGATTTATAGGCCCTGACATATGGCTGCCAGGCCAAAAATTTCTAGTTTTCCAGATTTTTCGAAACATCATTTTCGTGCACTTTAATGTTATAGATCCTTGATCTATCAACCCAGATCACTAAAAGACACATTATTACATAACTTTAAACAATCAATTACAACATATAACATCAGATCGTATGATTTTTAAAAATTAGGGTTCTATACCATTTTGAGCTTTGATCTTGGATTTTGACCCTTGGATCTGTTATTGGATTGCTAGAACTTGATCATGGCTTGGTTTCTCACTCTCTCTCTCTAAATCCCGAATTTCTAGAGAAAGAAGGGTTATGAGAAAAATGAAATTAAAGTGGTCATTTCTCTCTCTTGAATCTCTTATAAATGTTAATGCAATGCATGTTGGCTGTCAATTTTGCTGAGATTGATGGATAATTCAATTGCTAAAGCTAGGGTAGTTCACCCACTCCTTTAGGGCTAGATCTACAAGCAATCTTCAATTATGCAATAAGGGTAGAATGGTTATTTTGTCCCAAATTTTAATTATAGAATTGTCTTTTGATGCAAACCCGTAGGGTTTAGGGTTAGGGTTTAGGGTTAGAACTATTTTAGGGTTTAGGGTTTAACCCTTAACTTGCAATTTAATTTCTAAGATTTTCGAATTTCGATTTTAAAAATCGAAAATTAATATTTCTAAATTATAATTAGAATTTACTAATTATATTAAAATTTCTTAATTATATTTCAATCTTTGCTAATTAGGATTAGTATATCCTAATTAAAATTGCTAAATTAGCAATTAGGGTCAAAATCAAGCATTAGGGTTTACAACCCAAAAATTAGGGTTTCTAATAGAAAAATAATTTTCTAATTTAGAAATTAAATCTCGTAATTAGATTAGGGTTTCCTAATTACTATAACTTGAAAATTAGGATGAATATTTCCTAATTAATAGTTAAAATTTCCTAATTACAAATTAGGGTTTCAAATTTACAAATTAGGGTTCCTAATAATTAAAATTTCTAATTATTAGAATTTCTAATTAATGAATTAGGGTTATCCCTAATTAAGTTTGTGATTAATACAAAAACTATATATGTTGTACTTAAATCCCCAATTTAGGGTTCCCATATACCGAATTAGGGTTTTAAAATTCCCGGAACTGAATTTAGGGTTTCAAGAACCAGTTTCTAGGGTTTCTTGTTAATCGCTAGGGTTTTCTAATTGAACGTTGATGTTCTTAATATACGATTAAGGTTTGACATAGATATAATTTATCTGGTCAATCCTTGACCCTTAACCACATTTTGAATACATAAATGACCATATTCATAGAACATATTCACGTATACACTTAATCCTGAATAATTCACCTAAATCCTTCACAGAATTTTAAAATACTCAAAATCCCATCACAAAAATGTCAAACGCATGCACTAATTTTCTGTCTAGGTTCTAATTTGAACCTTAAATCAATTAATTAAAATTTTTAAAAAATTCAAAATTCTCGGGTTGTCACATTCATCCCTACTTCTAAAAATTTTATCCCCAAAATTTACCTTACACCTTACACCACTGCTCACACCATTCACATATATTATCACATGCTACCCAATACACCACTCTCAAGAGTAAAAATTTTTAGCTTTTGCTGAGGAGTCATATAGACTATTTGTTTGTCATTTTCACAAAGATTTTATGAAAATTTATCCGCAAACCGTCATAACTTACAGACACAAAGGGTGATTAACCTGATATGCCTTGTACGGGCCAAGTACTGATTTATCTATTTCTCTTCACTGCCATAGGCACAAAATTCTACCTCAGTCTTATTGAATTCCGTACCAAAATAATTTGGTTCGGGAAATTTCTTTCAATGAACACTTAGAGTTTTCATAAACTTTAGTCTAGCTGAGTCGAATAGCATAGACCCATATCAATAATTCAATTCAATCGAATTATTTAGGTGCAGCCAAATCCCGTTGGCAAATTAAAATTTTGAAAATATTTTCGAGAATGACGTCATGATGACGTACTATATTCACAGTCTGTTTGAGAATGCCGTCATTGTATGACTTTGTCATAACACATCATACAATAGTGGAATAACGATTTTAGATCAAATTCACACTAAGTATTCCTGTATTTACAACTCCATCAACTTTTTATCATCTTAGCACCAGGTTACATGGTACCTGAGTGATAATTAAAATAAATTTTGATATTTCAAATCATTTGCATCTAGCCAAAATAAGTAGCATAGACTATACTTTAAACCGTTTCAAAAATGATTACGAGTCTACATATTTTTTTAAGGCACATAATGCGTATTTAGCTTGACGCCAAAATTTTGAAGTCTAGCATAGCTAGGAGTTTTGGAAAACTTATGTCTCCACTAATAATCATTTGCTTAATCAGTCTATCTGTTCCTATTATCCTCAATACTGCATTCACACACAACTATGTCCAGTTCGTAAAACCACACTTATGAGTCCATTTACTTGTCACAATCATATGAGTTTAAGAACTTTCCTAGACAGACCTTTGGCGTCCATTCGCTGAGGGGTTCATAAACCTTTCATATAACTATGAATCAAGAATGTCACATAAGTATGAGTTTTAAGAACTCGTACTTAACCTTATATCCTCTACCTATGACCTATCTATCTGTTATACACATGAGAAAGGAATCACCCTCTTAACATGCATATAGCAAATAGCGCGACACAAATATTTCAATGATTATCATTGCCAGAACTAAGTAGTTTTTACACCAAGTATAATTCCCCGCCCATACAAGGAATCATATAACTCAGCTGCCTACATGAGTCCTCAATTGAATCCCCACCTAACCTTAACACCCTTCTCAATACGAATTTCATTCAACTCGTATTCATAATCCTTTCTTGAATCTGTACCAATTCATAGTACAACTGACACCCAGCAATCTTGCTGTAAACTTTTCAATCGTTAGATTGATTCTTCTCCATACTATAACCTTATCAGATCATGGGGTGATATCATCACATATATTACGATTCATTTCTATGACTTGATCGTTTTGTTTTACGATCTTATATTCCTATACCTTCAGTCTTTTAGACTCTATATATTCACCACTACTGTTCACCTTTATTATCAGAGTTAGGGAACTCTGTATCTTATAACTCGCCGAGATTCATCTTTGAATCTTACCGACCAACTAACTCTATGTAAGTTAGATCTTATCCTAATCACTGCGGTTATTAGTCTCAGGTATTCCTACCTAAGGTTTATAACCTACAGCTCTGATACCAACTGTGAGGGCCCCGAATCCGAGGTCCCAAATCACCGCGGATCCGGTTCGATCATTCTAATACTATTACTATATTTGCGGAAGATATAAACATAAATTGTTTATACATTAACTTACACACTATCCCCCAAGGTCGAGTAACTTTAACTTAATACACAAATCATAACTTATTTAACTTACAATAACATTAATATTATACAATTCTATTACAATCTAATCTCACATATTAACTTTACGTTGTAACAGTCTTTAGCCTTTCCTTGTATCTGACGCATTCGCCTTAATCTGCAATGTTTATCATGATATAGCAAGGGTAAGCATAAAAGTTGCCCAACAAGTTTAAATTCAATAATATAACGATATATCATGATTGAAAGAGTCTGAATAATAAGCTGGCTATAATTCAACAATATAATTGTGAACTAGCAGGAACAAATTTATGACTGAACAAGTATTATACATGAATAAATATATCTTGACTAACTGGTAATGAAGGTGATCAGCCTTTCATACCTGACTTATACATACAATATGTACAGAGTACAATTCATGGCAACCAACAATGATTAACCATAAGCTTATCCGAATGAAACAACTCTTAGTAGAGTTAAGTAAAAATAAACTTGCCTGAACTGTTGATTACCGCTACGCAATTTATAACGCTTTATCTGAAGACCTATTATTAGTAATATAGATTTCCAATTATTAGAATAATATCATCACAATATAATACTATTATGCATATATATATATATATATAGCATAACCTAAACACATAACACATAATTCTATCAGTCTACAACACACATAAGACTCTGTATCAAGTCAAACTATTGCAGTCTGAGTTGAACCCGACACAAAACGGACATCCCGACGGTCTAGTCAGACTTTTATCGAGTCTAAGTTCAATTAAACTCTGACTAAACACTTAACCATTATCTCAGATAATTTTTAATATCAATAAAAATATTTTTCATAAGTTCGTAATAATTTTCAAATAATTATTACTATTTATCAAGATTTTTCAATCATTAAACTCGTATTTAAATAAATTAAATACCACAATATTCTATTATCATTAATATTTATTTATAATCAAATATTAATGAAATTCATGTCATAATATTATAATATATTTATAATATATCAAAGTATTTGTAATACCTTAAGATCATCTTTGTATGATTTTTAAACAATTAATTTCATTATCCGATAATTGCTATTAATATTAAAATATTAATATTTTTATGACAAAATATCAAAAGTTATATTTTATAACTTAAAATATTTGTATAACACTTAAATTATTTTTATATGATTTTTAAATCATTAATTCTATTTTTTCATAATTTATTTAATATATTTATTAAATAAATTAATTACCATTAATATTAATTAATTAATGAAATTCATCACAAAATATTAAAAGTTACTAAAAATAACTTAAAATATTTTCTTATACCATAATATAAATTTTCATGATTTTTCATGAATTAAAACCATTTTTAAATAATTTATTTAATATTTTAATTAAATAAATAAATACCTTTTATATTCCAAAAATATTAAATATTTTTGAAATATACTCAAAATAATTAAAAACTATTTCTTAGACTTTAAAATAATTTTTCGGAGTTTATTTAGTATTTTTAATAATTAAAAACTATTTACATCTATTTTTAAATAATTTTCGGAAAATCAGAAATTAAATAAATTCAAAACCGTCGCTAATGGGCCCTATAGCGACAGAACCATCGCTATAGGTGTTCTTGAGGCTGTTCTTGAGCTTCATGCCAGACTATAAGGTAGGAGGTTTGACCAACTGTAATTCATAGATCTAGAGGTATCTGGGTTTGCTTATGTGCTCAGATTATAGTATTGTTGCAATACTACAATCCTAAACAAACATCATAGTCATCTTATATCTAATCAGAGAGATCTGGGCTCCCAAAAAGCTTGTCAGGCCTCATCTGGGTTTTCTGGGTAACCTAGAAACCCAGTCAGTTGCGAGTGACCACTTTGTGGCTCACAAATCTTAGGGTTCGGGTCATTGGTTTTACGTTATAATGCTTCAAACCTGTAGTTAACATATCCAAAAACACATAACTAACACCAAACTAGACAAACAATATAACAGTTGAGAGATTATGGCCGGTCAAAATGATGTCAGGAACTGTTCTTCACGATTTCTGGGTTTTCCAGATTTTGTCAAGAACAGTCGGTCAACGCTTGTTTGACCCTATTTATTTACGATTCTGCTAATGATCTGAGTGAAATAAAGACTTAGTCATGTAGTCTTAATGTCAGGCTACAACAATAAAACAACAACTAGACCAAAACATAAACATACAGCAAGATCCATGGCCTGAAAAATTGTTGTCAGAAAAATCTGTGTTTCTGGGTTACCCAGAAACCAGATTTCGTGAATGGTTAACTACCTTTGACTGTTTATAACTTTCGACCTATACATGATCTGGACATGATTCAAGTTCCAGATCATAGACAACATAACGTACTACAGATCTATAACATAAAACACAACAGATCATTAACACACAAAGATTTATAGGCCCTGACATATGGCTGCCAGGCCAAAAATTTCTAGTTTTCCGGATTTTCCAAAACATCATTTTCGTGCACTTTAATGTTATAGATCCTTGATCTATCAACCCAGATCACTAAAAGACACATTATTACATAACTTTAAATAATCAATTACAACATATAACATCAGATCGTATGATTTCTAAAAATTAGGGTTTTATACCATTTTGAGCTTTGATCTTGGATTCTGACCCTTGGATCTGTTATTGGATTGCTAGAACTTGATCATGGCTTGGTTTCTCATTCTCTCTCTCTCTCTCTAAATCCCGAATTTCTAGAGAAAGAAGGGTTAGGAGAAAAATGAAATTAAAGTGGTCATTTCTCTCTCTTGAATCTCTTATAAATGTTAATGCAATGCATGTTGGCTGTCAATTTTGCTGAGATTGCTGGATAAGTCAATTGCTAGAGCTAGGGTAGTTCACCCACTCCTTTAGGGCCAGATCTACAAGCAATCTTCAATTATGCAATAAGGGTATAATGGTCATTTTGCCCTAAATTTTAATTCTAGAATCGTCTTTTGATGCAAACCCTTAGGGTTTAAGGTTAGGGTTAGGGTTTAGGATTTGAATCATTTTAGGGTTTAGGGTTTAACCCTTAACTTGCAATTTAATTTCTAAGATTTTCGAATTTCGATTTTAAAAATCGAAAATTAATATTTCTAAATTATAATTAGAATTTGCTAATTATATTAAAATTTCTTAATCATAATTCAATCTTTGCTAATTAGGATTGGTATATCGTAATTAAAATTGCTAATTTAGCAATTAGGGTCAAAATCAAACATTAGGGTTTACAACCCAAAAAGTAGGGTTTCTAATAGAAAAATAATTTTCTAATTTAGAAATTAAATATCGTAATTAGATTAGGGTTTCCTAATTACTATAACTTGAAAATTAGGATGAATATTTGCTAATTAATAGTTAAAATTTCCTAATTATAAATTAGGGTTTCAAATTTACAAATTAGGGTTCCTAATAATTAGGGTTTCTAAATATTAGAATTTCTAATTAATGAATAAGGGTTATCCCTAATTAAGTTTGTGATTAATACAAAAACTATATACGTTGTACTTAAATCCCCAATTTAGGGTTCCCATATACCGAATTAGGGTTTTAAAATTCCCGGAACTGAATTTAGGGTTTCAAGAACCGATTTCTAGGGTTTCTTGTTAATCGCTAGGGTTTTCTAGCTGAACGTTGATGTTCTTAATATACGATTAAGGTTTGACATAGATATAATTTATCTGGTCAATTCTTGACCCTTAACCATATTTTGAACACATAAATGACCATATTCACAGAACATATTCACGTATATACTTAATCGTGAATAATTCACCTAAATCCTTCACAGAATTTTGAAATACTCAAAATTCCAACACAAAAATGTCAAATGCATACACTAATTTTCTGTCTAGGTTCTAATTTTGAACCTTAAATCAATTAATTAAAATTTTTAAAAAATTCAAAATTCTCGGGTTGTCACAGTTTACCCACTTTTACTCAACTATCTGCACTCTACTATTTTCACTCTACTATCTGCACTCTACTATCCACACTCAACTATTTTCACTCTACGATTTTCAGAGTTCATTCAACGATTTCGAGAGTTATTCTACAATTTTCAGAGTTCATTCTACGATTTTTAGATATCACTTTACGATTTTCAAAGTTCTTACTCTAATATCTGATGATCCAGTCTACTATCTACAGAGGCACTCTACCATATGCTGAACCACTCTATCATACGCTGAGCCACTCTACTACCCAACTGTTGCAGAATTGAGTTTACTGCCTACTTTGATGATTTGTTAGAATTTCTTGGTTAAGCTTTTGGCCCTACCATCTGGCCCTACTTCTTGACCACATACCAAGATATTTTAATAAGGGTTTAGGTTTCTCATTCATATCAGTTAGGCCTATTTTAACTGAGGCTCAAACTGGACAATTTAGCACTTTTTCCCCAAAATTGATTTTGACACTTCTTAAATTTCTTTTAGTTTTGGTTACTTGGACAGTCTAGGCATGTGTATTTTAGTTGCCTAAGGTTACTTTTATCATCATCTCACTTTGTTTAGTCGTCTAGCAAATTTTGACCTATTAAAACTCACTTTAAGCTTGAAAAATATAACCTAACTTGGTTTTCTTACTAGCTTTGGTCATAGAAATGATTAGGAATCATCACAAGCATGTATCAACAACTTTATATGAGATCATTACATTCTTACAAATTCAGGTACTAAAATTTACCCCAAAATAGACCACTTTTGGCCTAAAACATGATTTTTAACAAGTCCAATATTTAAAACGGTTTAGACTTGGTTTCTTTAACTTGTGTAGCTTACTCATGCCATATTATATCTATTGAAACTTGCCTACAAGGTTCAGGTGTGACCTCTCTTCGTTTAAGTGTTAGATGGCACTTTAAAGCTTATTTTTCATGGCCCTTAAACATGAAAACTGAGTAGTATCAATATGGACCTCAACTAAGTTAAGGAACAACTTTTAAATATTAATTATGGACATATTATGGTCTCTTTACTGACTCAAAAGTTTAGTTACTGACCTTGACCAAAATAGTCCTTTAATCTAGAGTTTAAGCACAATTTTGGCTATTACTTACAAACAGTCCCCAAGCTATGATTCAAGGGTTATCTAAGCATTCATATAATTTCAAAGTATCCTTAAAACTTATCATCACATACTTTAACAAGATTGAAACTTTGCTCATGTGTCAATACTAAAACAACTCATTTCTAGGCATTATTAGCATGAGTTAGTACTAAACTACCATAACAGCCTTCAAGCTTTCAAGTACAAGTTTTATCACAACAAGTACTTTTTGTATACTATATGTTCATGTTTTAATACATCTAAATGCGGGGATTATATCTTTTGCTCAAAACAGTCCCTAATAGGCTTTTAATTCTTCTTCCATTGGTCTAGGAGAATCAATTTACAATATTCCAATTTGAGACTCAAAGTGGGGGTCCGCAGATCACTATTAAGTTGAGATCTACTATCATGGAGTTGCATTTTACGATCGTGGAGTTGCACTCTACGATCCATAGATCACATCCAACACTAGATTAAGCTGCATTGGTGACTTCTTCCTTTGTCATATCTACATCATATTAATGATGGATTGATGACTATATAAAATATATTTTCAAATTTTCAAATTTTGTCTAGCCGAAACAATTAGCGTAGACTCTTCTTTAAACGGTTTTAAACCATTAAAAATCATTTTTGGTGTTATCATGTTGCAACATGCAACGATGTGTTAGTGGCTCGAAGTCCACATTCACACCCTTGTCCCCATGTGTTCCTGATAACAAAAATTCATTTGTATTTCTAAAGGCACATCAGTGCGAATTTAGCTTGATTTCATAAATTTCGAGATCTAGCGTAGCTAGAAGATTTGAAATATTCATTTCTCCTTTATCATCTTCAACTTCTTACATTGTCTCACCATGAAACAATTCTATCTAACTCTAGCACCATCAATGCTCAATCTACTATAATTAATTAGCTCATATTTTATAATATTCCTATACCTTAGTACATTTCATCAAACTTACCACACATTCTGTGTTTAGGAACTTGCCAAAAAAATATGAGTTTAAGAACTTGTCCTAACAATACGTAGTCCAATAACCAATCAGGGACTGTCCATACACTTAGGGGGTTCAAAAACATACCATACGATTATGAGTCATAAACTTTCCATAAGAATTAGTTTCAAGAGCTCGCACTTAGTCTTATTCTTCTCTAATTATCGAATATACATATGAGAAAAGAATCACCTTTTCACCATATATACACCGATAACGCGACACCAACATTTCAACGATTATCAGTGTGATAAACTAAGTGGTCGTTAAACCAAGAACAAAATTTCTGCCCATACAAAAGTTTTTACAACTCAGGTAGCACATGTGTAAGACCCCAACTTTTATAAATAAAGATGAATTTTTTATAAATATCATTTTTGAATATTATGGAGTTAATTTGATATAATGTTATAGTTGTGGGAAATATTTATAAATTTTGCAAAGTACGCAAGTTGTTATATAATATTCGATTGGTCAGAGAATATTCGTTTTAGCAGGAAATATTCGTACAACGGCACAATCATTGGTGGACCCCACAACGGAATTATTGTCGGATTGAGAAAACGACAAAAATATTTTATTAAAAATAACGGCGGAAGTTTTACCATTGATACTGTTGAACTACTCGGTAGTAAAAGTACAGTAATACGTGTGGTTGCATAGTACCACACGATTTTGATTATTAATGCTTATGTGAGAAGGCACTCAGTTTGATTCAATTATTGTCAGTTAATAATATGAATTATTTAGCGATAATGAAGTTTTGTTTTATTCGTATTATTAACGAAATAAAACAGAAACATCTTTTTATATAAAACAGAATACTTTATTAAAGTTATTCTATAAATAGAATATATTATATTTTATTTAAAAGATTTTTCTTCAAATGTGGACCGTCAGATTAAAGTAATCAATCTGGACCGTTCATGGATTAGTTACTATGCATTCTATTTTTCTATAAATAGCAGCTCATTCCTTCATTATTTCTTACGAATTCACTGAACTCTAGAGAGAGAAACTATAGAGAGAAACTATAGAGAGAGAGAAGAAAAGTATTTTGCTACTTAACTACTTCCTTATTTCAGTTCTTCTTTAAAACGGTAAGGGGTGTTATTCTTTCTTATTCATGAAGAGAACTGTTGTTATTCCATTTCTTATTATTCTGTTGGAATAACCTGTATATGCGGTCTACCCTATACTTGGTGACATTCTTCTATTATTCTGTTGGAACATCCTGTCTGTGTGTTTTACACCGGACCTGGTTCCGTCTTTATTATTATTCTGTTGGAACATCCTGTCTGTGTGTTTTACACCGGACCTAGTTCCGTTTTTATTATTATTCTGTTGGAACATCCTGTCTGTGTGTTTTACACCGGACCTGGTTCCGTCTTTATTATTATTCTGTTGAAATATCTTGTCTGTGCGTTTTACGCCGGACCTAGTTCCATTTTTATTATTCTGTTGGAATAACCTGTCTGTGCGGTCTATCGCATGCCTGGTGATTTCTTTTGTTATTTCATTCTCTATTATACTCAGTTGGTTAAGTTTTGACTTCTATACTCCATGAAATTTGTGGAATATCCTTGATAATTGCGTTTCATCCAGTATCTTTTCATGAAAATATTCTTCTAAGCATTCTTAAATTTTACTCCACAAAGCAGTATCATGCTGACAATTTGGACGTTGTTAATTCTTGGATAAATTAATTCTTGAACTTGTTTTATTGAATTTTTATATCATTGTCATCATCCTCATATTTATAAAATGTTGAAAGTCATCTGTGGCCTGTAGTGCATAGATGGACTTGGTATGATTATGACCAGGGATTATTCGGTATAATCATGACCGTAATGTTACAAATGATGTGATAAAAGTCCTCATTGGCCCGTAGTGCATTGATGGACAGTTGTTGGCATGATCATGACTATTAATGAATACACGAATATCCTTGGCCGTAGTGCAGGGGTGATTCGATGATGTGGATTATTTTATTAAGCTGAGTCACAGCGATAACAGTGTTGAAAAACCTTTTAAATCATAGAAGATAGTAGATTTTATTTTTTACTTGACTCTTTTAATGGATTGCTTGTTCCGCTGCAGTTAAACTTGATGTTCATTATATTTTATCAGTTTAACATTGTTGAAGGCTAATGATAATTTATTCTGCATTATCTTAGTCATAATATTTCTTACTGGGCTAGTTGAGCTCACCCTTTCTTTCACTGTTCTCTTCAGGAAATGAGAATGTAGCTGGGACGAGTCGGGGAATGGAGTGATGGACCAGATGATAGTATCAGTAGTCCTCACTATTCTGTTAAATAGTGTGACAATAATTGTAATGAGGACTCCTTTTGAGTTTGTATAGTCTCTAATAGACAATAATTGTATTCAAACTCACAGTTATGTTTTGTCGTATTGTACACGACAGGTGTATTAGTAAGTTGTATTTGTATTCTGTGCCATGTATCTGACGACCCAAGATGGGTGATGTATACCTAATTTTGGGGCCGTTACAAACTTATTTTAAATAAAATTAAATTTTTTCTATTCATTATCTTGAAATAATAAGGAGTTAATTTGGTATAATGCTGTAGTTATGGGTGAAATGTGAAAATTTTACAAAATAAGCAAGTGGTAATAAAATATTCATTGTTGTCGGGGAATATTCGTTTGGTCATGGAATATTCTTACAGTTGAGGAATATTCGTACGACGGCGCAGCCATTTGTGGGCCCCATAACGAAAACGGTCGGATGAAAAAAACGACAAGTTTGAGTTTTTATAAATAACGGCGTAATTATTACTGTTAACACTGTTGGAATACCCGGTGGTTAAAATACAGTAATACGCGTGGTTGCACGGTAGCACACGGTATTGCACAGTATTGTTGAATTATTGATCCTTACGTAAGAAGGCACTACTCAATAATTGTTACAGTAATTATTGTTCAATATTTTATTTTATTGATTCAATAATTGTTGCGTTGATATTTTATATTATTGTTGTTTCAATAATTGTCACTGCACAGTATTTCCCATTATCAGATCAATAATTCATATTATTTGAAAAATATTATTAGATAGCATTATTGACAATGTCTAAGGAAGTTCTGTCTAAGGAGTGGTTTGGTCACCTAATTGTGCGCCAATAAGGAGAAATCCTTATCGAAAAGCCCCCTCTTTCCTAGGAACGACCTGGTTGTCAGAATTGTGATTCTGTAATATTATTTGTGAATAATTAATTATTAATTTATATGATAAGGAAATATTTATTTTATGTGGATATAAATGATGGATATATTTATTGTGGTTATAAATGAAAGAATTAATGATGTGGTGTTTTATCAGTATTTTTGGTCACCTAATTGCGTGCCAATAAGGAGAAATCCTTATCGAAAAGCCCCCTCCTGTTCAAAATATAGGTGGAAATACTGAAAACTCTCGGGCGGTCACCGCTAAACAGTTCAAGGAGCTGGGACCACCGGAGTTTAAGGGAGAGCCAAAACCACTTATAGCAGAAACATGGATAAAGCAGATCACCAAGATATTTGATGTCTTGAGATGCTCCGAGGAGCAAAAGGTTCCCTTTGCCGCCTTTATGTTGCGAGGAGAGACAGATTACTGGTGAGAATCGAATACACTACTAAAAAAATGGTCTTTTGTGATGGCCAAAATCCATCACAAAAAATAAGAAAACCATCACGAAAAATTTACGCGATGGCTTTAAGCATCACAATGGCCGTCTTGCATACGCCCATCATGAAAGGTTTTACGTGATGGTTTTGGCAATCACGCAAACGCTTAGTGCTTTTGTGATGATTAATACAATCACATTAACACGTAATATATTGTGATTGTCAAAGTCATCACAAAAAAATAATACTTCAGGGATAAAATATAAGAACGTGAATATCTATTTACGTATAATTTATTTCACTGTATTAATTGTATTTATATTAATTATATCAAATGATACTTGTAGGATTCGAACCCTCTCCCATTTGCAAACTAAATAATGAGTATTACCACTACACCAAAGTCCAGATCATGATTATAATTTTAAAAAAAAATATAAAAGGAAACATATGTGAGTTGACTTACTAAATAAAATTACTTTCACATAAGATTTGGTGATTGCAATGACAGTCACAAATACTCTATAATGATGGTAAAATTAGTCATCATTAAGAGCCATCATATATTTTATTGTTTTGTGATGGCTTAAAAATTCCATCACAAAATACATTCTTTTTGTAATTGTAAATAAAAGTCGTCACAAAAATCTATCTTTTTTAATGATTGTCACGACCGTCATAAAAATATTATTTTGATTATTTCTTACATTAAAATATTTGTGATAGCTTAAATGTAATCAGGAAAAGGGTATATCTATAAGTGATGACTTAGTGCATCACAAAAAGAAAATTTATTTTGCGTGAAAAATTGATGTGATTGGCATGGCCATCACAATTATAATACATTGATGGCAAGATTAGTCATCACTAAGAGCCATCATATATACCATTATTTTGTGATTGCTTAAAAAGTCCATCACAAATTACTATCTTTTGTTATTATTTTTAGAAACTATCACAAAATTTCGTCACGTATTCTTATTTTTCTAGTAGTGTTAAGCGTACTCAACCTGTCGCACTGAAGATGTCTTGGGAGAAGTTCCAAGAGCTGTTCAATGACAAATACTTTTCCGAAAGTGTTCGACACATGAAGGAGGTGGAGTTCATCAAATTGGAGCAGAATAATATGACCGTGTCGCAGTATGAGGCTAAATTTGCTGAGTTGTCCCGGTTTGCGTCCCATTTGGTGGATAATGAAGAGCGAATGATGCGAATGTTTTTGCGAGATTTGAAACCTGAGATACGTCAACATCTTATTTCTCATAAACTGTGTTTGTATTCAGATGTTGTGAATAGGGCTCAGTTAGTGGAGCGCGATAACGAGTCAACGCAGTCATCGAAGCGGTGACAACAAGAGTAGTGGGAATCAACAGGCCAGAAATGGTAACCACTTCGGTGGTAATCAGGGCCAAAACAATAAGAATGGTCATTTCAAGAAGAGGAGATTCAACAATGATGGAAAGACGTCAGCACCAACACCCGTTGTTAAGGAAGGAGAACGACCACCTATCATATATTTCAAATGCGGAGGGGAGGGGCACATCAGTCCAAACTGCGTGATGCCGTCTAAATCATGTTATAATTGTGGAAGAGAATGTCATTTAGCTCGATTTTGTCGTTTACCAAAAATAAGTTCAGCCAGGATGGAGGCACCAAAGGCCATCCCAGAAAAGTCAAAATCGGTAGTGCAAGGGAGAGCGTTTGTTGTGACCTCCCAGAAAGCAAGGAACCCGAATGAGGTCATCACGGGTAAGCTTATCATAAACTCTAACGAAGTCTATACTTTATTTGATACCGGTTCTACCCATTCTTTTATTTCTCCTACTTGCGCTCATCGATTAAATTTGACTCCGGAGAAATTAGACTTTGACTTATCTGTTGAAACTCCATTGGGAGAAACCTTCATTACATCCACGATTTATAAGTCTTGTTTGGTTCAAGTTGGTACCCACACATTACCTGTCGATCTGATTTCATTAAAAATACTTGCATTTGACGTGATTCTAGGGATTGATTGGTTAACTACTCATTATGCAAAAATTGATTGTTTTCGTAAGGTTATTAGCTTACATATTCCTAATCGACCTATTATGCGAATTCAAGCAACCAAACCATTAAAATCAATCGCTGTCATCTCAAGCCATAAAGCTATTCGTTTATTGAAAAATAGATGTCAAGCTTTCTTAGCTCATGTCACGGATCTAAACAAAAATACGTCAGTTTTGAATGATATTTCTATTGTTAATAAATTCCCTGACGTATTCCCTGAAGAACTTCCTGGCCTACCCCCAGAGCGTGAAATTGAATTTTGTATCGACCTTGAACCCGGTACAAAACCAATTTCCAAAACCCCATATCGAATGGCTCCTATTGAACTTCAGGAGTTAAAGATCCAACTGCAGGAATTGTTAGAGATTGGCTTTATTCGTCCTAGTACTTCTCCTTGGGGTGCTCCTGTTCTATTCGTGAAGAAGAAAGATGGAAGTATGCGACTTTGTATTGATTATCGGGAGTTAAATCATGTCACCATCAAAAACAGGTACCCATTGCCACGTATTGATGACCTGTTTGACCAGTTGCAAGGAGCACAATTCTTTTCAAAGATCGATCTTCGTTCTGGATATCATCAGCTGAAGGTTAGAACTGAGGATATTCCAAAGACGGCTTTCAGAACTCAGTACGGGCATTATGAATTCCTAGTCATGTCCTTTGGATTGACTAATGCTCCTGCTGCCTTCATGGATATGATGAACCGGGTATTCAAGGAATATTTGGATCGCTTTATGGTCGTCTTTATTGATGACATCCTTATTTATTCCAAAAGTCGTGAAGATCATGAGCAACACTTGAGGCTGGTACTCCAGAAGCTTCGTGAATACAAGCTTTATGCCAAGTTGAAGAAATGCGAGTTTTGGCTGGAGGAGGTAGTATTTCTTGGGCACGTAGTATCAAGTCGTGAAATATCTGTTGACCCGACAAAGATTGAAGCTATTCAAAGCTGGGAGCAACCTAAATCAGTAACCGAAGTACGTAGCTTTCTCGGTTTAGCTGGTTATTATCGGAGATTCGTGGAAGGATTTTCTCGAATTGATACTCCACTAACTCAGCTGACTCGGAAAGATACAAAGTTCGGTTGGAGCGAAGAATGTGATAAGAGTTTTCAAGAACTCAAGAGGAGACTCATATCAGCACCTGTTCTAACAATACCATCTGGCTCGGAGGGATTTATCATCTACAGTGATGCTTCGAGCAAAGGGTTGGGATGCGTTCTCATGTAACATAGAAAAGTCATAGCCTATGCATTAAGATAACTCAAGGAATATGAGATGAATTATCCTACTCATGATCTAGAGTTGGCAGCTGTTGTCTTTGCACTTAAAATTTAGAGGCATTACTTGTATGGGGAGAAGATAGAGATCTTTACGGATCATAAAAGCCTCAAATATTTTTTCACTCAAAAGGAACTCAACATGCGACAACGACGTTGGCTTGAACTGTTGAAAGATTATGATCATACCATTCAATACCATATTGGAAAAGCGAACATGGTAGTTGACGCATTGAGTAGAAGATCTTATGCAAGTACGAGTGCGATATTGTCAACATAAAGGCCCATTTTGTGTGACTTGCAAAGGATGGAGATAGAGTTAAAGACTCCAGGGACCCATGTGATGATGGCTAATATACGAGTAGAACCGACTTTAATCGATAAAGTTAAAGCTGCTCAAGCTACAGACCTGGAGCTGATGCGTATGAGGAAGAAAGTGCAAGAAGGTGCTATGCCGGAAGTAAGAATCGATGAAGAAGGAATACTTCGAGTCAACTCCAGACTTTGTGTTCCTAATGACCCTGATTTAAAGTATGAAATCATGATGGAGGGGGCACAACACACCGTTTGTAATCCATCCTGGGAGTACCAAAATGTATCATGATCTTCGTCATACATTTTGATGGAGCAATATGAAGCGAGAGATAGCGTTGTTTATCTCAAGGTGTCTAACTTGTCAACGAGTCAAGGCGGAGCATCAAGTACCAAAAGGTCCATTGCAACCACTTGAAATTCCAAAATAGAAGTGGGAGCACATTACCATGAATTTCGTTACCGGTCTTCCTAAGGTTTCTCAAGGTATTGATGCGATTTGGGTCATTGTTGATAGATTGACCAAGTCTGCTCATTTTTTACCGATACGAAAAACTTATACACTTGAACGTCTTGCTCGTATGTACATAAACGAGATTGTAAGACTGCATGGTATGTCAGTATCCATAGTTTCTGACCGAGACCCAAGATTCACCTCACGATTTTGGGTTAGCTTACAAAAAGCTATGGGCACGGATTTACGATTTAGTTCGGCATATCATCCTCAGACGGACGGACAATCAGAGAGGACTATTCAAACTCTGGAAGATTTATTAAGACTCTGTGTCCTTGACTTCAAGGGAAGTTGGGACAAGTTCTTATCATTTGTGGAGTTTTCCTACAACAACAGTTATCAAGCAAGTATTGGCATGGCTCCATTCGAAGCGTTGTATGGAAGAAAGTGTCGTTCTCCAGTATGCTGGGATGAGGTGGGTGAAGCAATGTTGTTGGGACCGGAGTTGGTACGTATGACTACAGAAAAGATTCAAACGATCCGACAACATATAAAAACCTCACAAGATCGACAAAAGAGTTATGTTGATCTTCATCGAAAGGACGTGGAATTTGATATAGGAGATCATGTGTTCTTACGTGTTGCTCGATGGAAAGGAGTTACGAGATTTGGAAAGAGAGGAAAGCTCAATCGTCGATTCATCGGTCCATTTTTAATCCTCGATCGAGTAGGAACTGTGGCTTATAGACTCGCTTTACCGCCAAGTATGTCTCGTGTTCATAATGTTTATCACATATCTATGTTACGTAAATATGTGGAAGACCCGAACCACATTATTGAGTTAGAACCGGACAAAATAGCGGAGGATTTGACGTATGAAGAAGTTTCTGTTCAAATCTTGGATAAGAAAGAACATATTTTACGCTCCAAGGTTATACCTCAAGTCAAAGTTTTGTGGAGAAATCACGATGTTGAGGAAATGACTTGGGAGTTAGAATCTGAAATGAAGTCAAGGTATCCTTACCTCTTCAACATACCAGGTACGTACCCTAATTTCGAGGGCGAAATTTCATAAGAATGGGAGGTTGTAAGACCCCAACTTTTATAAATAAAGATGAATTTTCTATAAATATTATTTTTGAATATTATGGAGTTAATTTGATAAAATGTTATAGTTGTGGGTAATATTTATAAATTTTGCAAAGTACGCAAGTTGTTATATAATATTCGATTGGTCGGGGAATATTCGTTTTAACAGGGAATATTCGTACAACGGCAGCACAAGCATTGGTGGACCCCACAATAGAATTATTATCGGATTGAGAAAATGACAAAAATATTTTATTAAAAATAACGGCGAAAGTTTTACCATTGATACTGTTGAACTACTCGGTAGTAAAAGTACAGTAATACGTGTGGTTGCATAGTAGCACACGATTTTGATTATTAATACTTATGTGAGAAGGCACTCAGTTTGATTCAATTATTGTCAGTTAATAATATGAATTATTTAGCAATAATGAAGTTTTATTTTATTCGTATTATTAACGTAATAAAACAGAAACATCTTTTTATTTAAAACAGAATACTTTATTAAAGTTATTCTATAAATAGAATATATTATATTTTATTTAAAATATTTTTCTTTAAATATAGACCGTCAGATTAAAGTAATCAATCTAGACCATTCATGGATTAGTTACTATGTATTCTATTTTTTTATAAATAGCAGCTCATTCCTTCATTATTTCTTACGAATTCACTGAACTCTAGAGAGAGAAACTATAGAGAGATATGGAGAGAGAGAAGAAAAGTATTCTGCTACTTAACTACTTCCTTATTTCAGTTCTTCTTTAAGACGGTAAGGGGTGTTATTCTTTCTTATTCATGAAGAGAACTGTTGTTATTCCATTTCTTATTATTCTGTTGGAATAACCTATATACGCGGTCTACCCTATACTTGGTGACATTCTTCTATTATTCTGTTGGAACATCCTGTCTGTATGTTTTACACCGGACCTGGTTCCGTCTTTATTATTATTCTGTTGGAACATCATGTCTGTGTGTTTTACACTAGACCTGGTTCCGTCTTTATTATTATTCTGTTGGAACATCTTGTCTGTGTGTTTTACACCGGACCTGGTTCCATCTTTATTATTATTCTGTTAGAACATCATGTCTGTGTGTTTTACACCGGACCTGGTTCCGTCTTTATTATTATTCTGTTGGAACATCCTGTCTGTGCATTTTACGCCGGACCTGGTTCCATTATTTATTATTCTGTTAGAATAACCTGTCTGTGCGGTCTATCGCATGCATGGTGATTTCTTTTGTTATTCTATTCTTTATTATACTCAGTTGGTTAAGTTTTGACTTCTATACTCCATGAAATTTGTGGAATATCCTTGATAATTGTGTTTCATCCAGTATCTTTTCATGAAAATAGTCTTCTAAGCATTCTTAAATTTTACTCCACAAAGCAGTATCATGTTGACAATTTGGACGTTGTTAATTCTTGGATAAATTAATTCTTGAACTTGTTTTATTGAATTTTTATAACATTGTCACCATCCTCATGTTTATAAAATGTTAAAAGTCATCTGTGGCCTGTAGTGCATAGACGGACTTGGTATGATTATGACCAAGGATTATTCGGTATAATCATGACTGTAATGTTACAAATGATGTGGTAAAAGTCCTCATTGGCCCATAGTGCATTGATGGACAGTTGTTGGCATGATCATGACCATTAATGAATACATGAATATCCTTGGCCGTAGTGCAGGGGTGATTCGATGATGTGGATTATTTTATTAAGCTGAGTCCCAGCGATAACAGTGTTGAAAAATCTTTTAAATCATAGAAGATAGTAGATTTTATTTTTTACTTGACTCTTTTAATGGATTGCTTGTTCCGCTGCAGTTAAACTTGATGTTCGTTATATTTTATCAGTTTAACACTGTTGAAGGCTAATGATAATTTATTCTGCATTATCTTAGTCATAATATTTCTTACTGGGCTAGTTGAGCTCACCCTTTCTTTCACTGTTCTCTTCAGGAAATGAGAATATAGCTGGGACAAGTCGGGGAACAGAGTGATGGACCAGATGATAGTATTAGTAGTCCTCACTATTCTGTTAAATAGTGTGACAATAATTATAATGGGGACTCCTTTTGAGTTTGTATAGTCTCTAGTAGACAATAATTATATTCAAACTCACAGTTATGTTTTGTCGTATTGTACACGACAGTTGTATTAGTAA
The DNA here is from genome assembly GCA_016801055.1 of Panax notoginseng. NCBI lineage: Eukaryota > Viridiplantae > Streptophyta > Magnoliopsida > Apiales > Araliaceae > Panax > Panax notoginseng. Next base: position 20,309,084 of record CM029019.1, on the reverse strand, counting down.
GTTGTATTTGTATTCTGTACCATGTATCTGACGACCCAATATGGGTGATATATACCTAATTTTGGGGGCGTCACAACATGCGTACTTAATTGAAATCCCACTTAATCTCATTTAATCTTATCTTGTTCTTTGCTAAATACAAATTTTATTTAATTTATATTTCATCATATATAACCTTTTTCGAGTTTTATTCTTGTATTATATCATAGTACCATTTTCATATTGCCATTTTGCTATAAATTTTCAATCAGTTGATTGATTACCTGTCCTTCTTTGACTTGATCAGATCACGTTGTGTTCTTATCTTATAATCATGTGATATTACGATTATTTCTAATTCTAAGATCGTTACATTTTTACGATCTTCTTATCTTTTTCCCAATCATATTAGTTTATACGATTATTAGAATCAGGTGTCCCTTGATCCTTTACTTCTTGCTTCTAAGATTCTTCTTTGAATCTTTGCGTATTATCTTATTGCATTCTTTATGAATTATCTAAATTAATTTTAAGATCATATGACAGTCTATCATGTTTCACATAGCACACAATTCTATATGCACCATATTTTTTTTACTATGCGTATCCACATGCAACATATATTCTTTACTATGCATATCCTACATGCATCAATAATTCCTTGCAATGTATATGTTCATTCATTATACATTTCTAATTTATCGAGTAACATCATACAACATTTGCTATCACATATCACATATATATAAATTGAGTTCCATAACCCAATTAACTTGGTCATATTTTTTACTTTAATAATTCATAAAGCATGGTATGTAACTCACCACATAATCACATTTAATACACAAACATAATAGAAGTGAAAAACTAGCTTTGATTGACGACTATTGAGATAAATCTTAGTTTAACTTCACCTCACGAATCCTACACAATTATGTTCACCTGTATGTATACATTAGTCACATATTCACGTCACATAACTTGTACAGCTATAAACATTCATATATGTCATATCAATAACTGATATTCTCATTTCTAAGAAACTTCCATATTCTTTTTAAATATTTTAAATTTTGGCTTAATATAATCATAATTGTCTCAACAAGTTCCAATATAGTTTTTTTTAAAACGCCAATACCTTGCCTTGATGGTTTATAAACATTTTATAATGTATTTACATGCTTACTCTGCATTTATATGTAAACTTACAGTCATATAGTGCACTTATGCCTTTCTTTGTGCACTTCTAGCTTCACTTCGTTTACGTGAGTAACTTGAATTCCGCTTTGTATTTATATTAATTTTCTATGCTAAACGTGTTCACATAACATTATTTTTCCCCATTATATATATATATATATATATATATATATATATATATATATATATATATTTTGCATATATACTTTAATCGTAATGACGTTTCATACCTTGCTCGCTTAGCTGTTCATTTACCAAAAGAAAAATCTACATTCTCTGTTCCTCATTGCACAATGCTACAACTCATCATTCTATGAACCCCCATCTATGCGATATTAGCAAGTCAGTACAAGTTTGATGGAATGTCTTAGTAAACCCATACATCGGGTGGCAATAATTGTTAAATTAGAAACTCATATAAGGAACTTGTTCTCTTTATCTAAAAAAAAATAAGCATATATCAAATCATGCGATGTATTGCTTAAAAGTTAAAAAAAACATTAGGAGCAGGTCCATCACGCGTAAGGTAATTCCCCAAAAGAATTCATCATAAGTTCAACCACATGGTCAATTATCTCATTAAATATTATTTGGGCATCAAGTGGGGTTCCCTCATAAAAAATTCTCTATAAGATTCGTTAGCTAGAAAGAAAGCTTTGTGAGTTGTGACACCAGAAAACTGCAGTACTTTTAGGAGGACAACATGCTATTGGATTTTAATAATTCTAAGTAATACTGATTTCAGTCATAATATACTACCTAAAATGTAGGAATCCCAAACAAATTTCTTTGAGTAGTGCTACAGACACAAACTATTTTACAAACATTTTATAAACTGCTGATGTGGCATACTCCACCTCAGCGTATTGATCAACAAATTGTTTCAATATAGTCTTCGGTCCCACACAATATGTTGAGGTGGAGTGTACCACATCAACAGTTTGTAAAATAGTTTGTGTCTCTAGCATTATTCAATTTCTTTTCATATCAAGCATGTTATATAAAGAGCAAAAGATGGCAAGTATTTATCCATCTAATTAATCTGACAAGGACTTTAACATGCATGCATGTTACTACAATTCAACTTATTTGGTCACTTGATGACCTTTCAATCCTTTCTTCATTTTAAGATTATACTTAAGGAGGTTGAGCTAATATATATATATATATATATATATATATATATATATATATATATATATATATATATATATATATATATATATATATATATATATATACACACACACACACACACACAGGATCCTGTCCGGACTCCCGGACAGGTCCTAAAATACGGACCCTATTTTTTATTTTTTTTTGCTTTTTTTTTAAAACAACTAAAAAAAATATTTAATATTTTATGGAACTGAAATTTTTCCATAATACAATGTTTTGGACGTGTTTTGAATACCTATACCAAAAAGTGGTGGTACAGTCTGCACAGACTGTACATACATGTTTTGTTATACGTACCCAAATCACACTCAAAACACTGTATTATGAAAAAAATTTAATTCCATAATTATTTATTTATTTTTTTTAGTTGTTTCAAAAAAAAGCAAAAAAAAAAAAGGTCCGTATTTTATAAAGTCCGGGATCCCGGACTGGATCCGGACTATATATATATATATAAGCTCTATTTTTTTTTAAACAAAATTTCAACTACATCTACTGTTAACCTGCAAGTGATCATATATCTATAAAGTGGGCTATACCCCCGTGAGCTTTGATAGCACTACTATTACTATACCTGTAAGGGTTGGACTTTAAGTATAAAACAGAGTGCTCAAAATCTGAGTGTAACAAGATTTCTAGTTTTAATTAAATCATAAGAAAACTTTCACAAAAGTTCATTTTGAACTCCTTTCCAACCCTCCAACCAGATTAAATTAACTTATAATTCATGTATGCATACTAACTTGTCAAAAGTATCTATCAATTCTCAAATTTTAACAAAATAGCTTTATTTAGGTATTTTAACAAACACCTATTGTGCAGGGCTTAACAACTCAGAATTTACACATGAGTTTGAACATGCAATCATGCCATCTCTTAATAAAATCCTCCTTTTGACTCTTGAATTCATCTGATTCCTCCATTTAAATTACCTTTCACAACCATACATGCAATTTAAACTTAAAAAAAAAACTCTGAATTTAGAAAGGAAGAGTTTATACCCCTTTTTAGTTTGATGTTTAATTCAATTCTTGCTTCTGGAATTGAATTGAATGCTCTCTTCAATTATAAATTATAAGATTATTATTAATTTAATGTTTTGACTGTTGGAACTTTTAAATTTCAAATTTTATTATTTAAGGAATCAATATAAGGAATCTGTTGGGTACATAGTGAAAAAATTAAATCCATATTTTGCATAATGATCCAATAATACTACAGAGTATAGATAAAAATAAAGAAACTGTTGTGAATGTTTTTAGTTAATCCTGCACTTTCTTAATTTCCTAGCTAGAACCCTTATTGCCTTTTCTCCTCCTTGTTATCGGCCGAGACTTTTCTCTTTCTATATTAAGTTATTTTATTTTATGTATTTTTATAAAATTTACTTAAGAAAAATCAACTTCTCTGTAAAACAATAATCATCAGTACCTTGCCACTAATCACTCCTTGGCTATTGACAACACTAACAGTATCATTATTGATATCCACGTGGCTTAGTCGGCTAATATGGCTGATATTATCCATTCACTCGCTTTTCTTTGCATAACATATATTTTAGACTCTAGCTATTGAACTGTCTTTTTGGGCTAAGCATCTCACTTGGTCCATGTACATTAATATATACACATATGGCTTGGTTTGCCATTAAATTTTCATTTCCATGAAATTTTATTTTCAATGTATATCAACTCATGTATTCTAATTACATGTACTCCAATTAATCAAACTTAAATAATTATATATTTATAATTATGTATAAAAATCATTTCACTAATTATGAAATTAATTCATAATTAACTTAACACTTTTAGTGTAACGAATTAACTATTTAAATAATCAACATTCACCCCATTACCTAATTTAAATAAATTATTTAAATTATACAATCTATATTGTATAATTAAATTTAATTTCCTCATTCTTTCCATAAATTGTTTTCAAATAATTTATTTATATATTAAATATATAATTTAATATATTTAATCATTTATTCAAATTATATATGAATTTAATTTACTAACTAGTTGATATCAATATACATATTTTATATATTGGATCTCATCTCATATTTTTTTTACTTTACTTCATTTGGTATAATATTAAATATTATACCATTATCCATGTAACATAATATCATATATCCAATTATTTTCTTTCCTTTCTATAAATTGTCTTCACAATTTATTTAACTGTAGTAAATATATTAATATATTCACTACATTAAATACATGCATACATTATACTCAATAATGTAATATATGATTTCTTCAATAAAATAGTGGTTATACATGTAGTATATTTAATGCCACCAATCTACCATATTAAAATAATTTAATATTATAAATTATTTTAATTCTACCCATCTCATTTTCTTTAATAAATTACCCATATAATTTATTTACATATAATAAATATATAATACCAATATATTTATTAAGCATAAACATCACATATTGCATAGTTCTTACTCATTTATGCAATATTATATCACACAACATATCATCTAATATGAATTTTATTTATTAAATTTTTATTTTAATAATTTCTAAAAATCTGGGTTATCACATTCTTCCCCCCTTATAAGGATTCCATCCCCAAAATCACAATACCGAATCATTCATAATCGGTTATAATGTTTATTCTCTCTTGATCATGTCAATCCCCTCTTTGCGACCTTATTCTGTGATACTAAAATATATTATTCTCACATATCATAACATATATCACATATTAACATACATATAA